>LBNU01011956.1:204136-218420 GCA_014162995.1 Artemisia annua | reverse complement strand
CAGAGGGGCCCAGAAATTGTTTTTTCCGTTTTGTGGATTTTAGGAGAATTAGGGTTTTATTTTAGGAGTGATAAATGGGAAAATAAATAGAACCGTGTATGTAAACATGGTATGGACCAATTTTTCGGCCCTAATTGATTCATAAGATCAATTTCCTGATTTTGTACAAGTTTCCTAAATTATGTGGTGTTTATCTTGTTTTATTTTTAAATTTAAATATAATTTATATACTTTTAAATATACATATTCGGCCATATCATTAGTTTAGGTGAAATAATTTTTTTTAACTTTATTATTATTACAAAAATATTACATAGCATAGATTATTGATTTACAATTGTTTGTGATTTATTTGGGATTTTACATAAGTTTTTATTCAAATTTTAAGTTGTAGGGGCATTTTGGTAATTTAAACGTGAAGTGAAAATGTGGGTTTTACAATTTATGTCTTTTACAAAATCATTTTTGGTATTAAATAAATATATTAAATCCATTATAAATATATGAATTCAATTTTTCAACCAAAAATAGCAAAATTGTTCCAGAAAAACCTTCCCCACAAAAAAACAAAGCTGAGCAACGTTCTGATTGGGCGGCCCCCTTAATTAACTAGGCGGCCCCCTTAATTATTAAGGGGACCGGCCCCTAATTAAGGGGACCGGCCACGCTCCTCAGCTTGCCAGCTTTGCTTATAAATATTGGACAATCCCTGGACTTTTACCTCACCTTTTGCACCTCAAAGTTTCTGATCTAAATCTTCTTTCTTATTCTTCTACATCCTTTGATCATATAATCATAAGCTTTTCTTTCCAAGTGATACCATTCAAGTGCAAGAGAAGAATACTTTTATTCATCAAGACAAGAAGTATTACAACTTAGTGTGATCCTATCATCTAAGTTGTTTATGTGTTATCATTTGTAAATTATTCATTCATTTGTGTATAAGGTGTGAATATTAGTTAGATAGGTGTGAACATAAGTGATTAGGTTAGTGTGGTGTGCGAGTAGTGAAAAAGTTGTGAAGAAGTTGTGGTGTGAATAAGTAGTGCTAAGTAGTGAAGAAGTTGTGAAAAAGTTGTGGTGTGAATAAGTAGTGCTAAGTTGTAAAGAAGTTGTGAAGAAGTAGTGGTGTGATTAAGTAGTGCTAAGTAGTGAATAAGTTGTGAAGAAGTTGTGTTGTGATTAGTGGTGTGAGATTGGTTCTAGCTAGGATTAGAACTCGACATTTAGCTTAGTGTCGTTAATCGGTGTAAGCAAAGGTGTGTAAGGTTTTTTCCGCCATAAGGGAGCTTGTTGACATAGTGAAGAAAACTCTCGAGTTAGGTGCTCGGGGATTGGAGTAGGGCGAAGAGGTGCTTCGTAGCCGAACCACTATAAATCCTTTGTCTCGCGGTTCGATCTTTCCATCTCTTACTTATTATCTTACTTAAATTATTATTTCTTTCGTACTTAGTTATAATTGTTAATATTGTGCAAGACTTGAATTCACAAAATATCAAATCAAAAGTTTTTAAAGTAAACAAAGTTTTTTCAAAAAAAACAAAGGTTTTCATAATAAATTAAAAAGACGTAAAACTATTCAAAACTTATGTGAAATCAAAAGATCTTGATCTTTGGCATGTTATTACCTTTGGTGATTTTCCCCATATTCAAAATAATCCCGAAACTAAAAAGGATGAAATTGTACCTTTTGAAAAACAAAGTGATGATTTGAAAAAGAAAATAGCAAAAAATAATGAGGCTAAAATGATAATTTATAATGCGTTACCACGCAAAGAATATGAAAGAATTTTTATGTGTGAAACCGCAAAAGAAATTTGGGATTCTTTACTAATCATTGACCAAGGTAATAGTCAAGTCAAAGACAACAAAATAAATCTTCTTGTTCAACAATATGAATAATTTACGATTCAAGAGGAGGAATCAATAGATAATGCTTTTGCTCAATTTAACACTATTATCAGAAGTTTAAAAGCACTTGATGAAAGTTTTTCTAGTAAGAATTGTGTTAGAAAATTACTTAGGGCATTGCATCCAAAATGGCGAGCAAAGGTCACGGAAATTGAAGAATCGAAGAATTTGATGACGTTATCGCTTGATGAACTTATTGGCAACTTGAAGGTCCATGAAGAAATTATAAAGAGAGACTCGGAAACGGTTAAGAGCAAGAAAGAAAAAATCAAATCTCTTGCGCTAAAAGTCAAAATGGAACTTAGTGACGATAATGATTCAAGTGACGATAGTGAATATGAAGAATATGCAATGGCCGTAAAAGAATTCAAGAAATTTTTCAAGAGACGAAGAAGATTCACAAGACAATCACGAGATGAAAGAAAATCATTCCAAAGAAATTGTTAGCATCAAAGAAATATAAAGAAGTGATGGTCATTCGAATCCTAAGAACTTTGTAATGTGTCGTAGACGTATGATAGATTAGTCAATTGGACTTGTCGACTTAGTAAGCTAATATGTTATAAGTTATATTGTATAAGCCTTTTATGTAACAAAAGTCCACCAAGTCCAAGTCCATTAGAAAGCCCATGAGGCCTTTCTCTCTTATGTATAAAAGGCACCTTACCTCTCATTTGTAAGGTGTGCTTGTGTGTGTAAGTGTGTGTTTTATATGAAATTCTCTCTAGTTTCTCTTACTACTTTCTCTCTCTAAAACACATACATTTATATCAAGTCACCATCTTTACTACATATTGTGCTTGTATTAGTGATAAAGTTGTTAGATCTAAGGTCCTACAAGTGGTATCAGAGCCTAACAATGATTTAGGAGTGTTTTGAGTTGGTTTGGTTCGTGTTTTCAAGCTTTTACCACACGATTTTTTTCAAAAATTTCGTACCTTTCTTGTTCTTTTTGTGTTTTTAACACTCTTTTGCTTACAAACTAGTGTTATAAACCTTTCTCAACAAGAAAGTTTCAATCTTTTTGAAAGATTCAAGCTTTAAAAATTCGTACTTGGTTTTGTACTATTTATCTAGAACTTTAAAAAGTTTCATAAAAATCATCAAGTTTGCAACTTTCTTCAAGTTTTGGTGTTTTTAAGGCTAGAAGTACAAGAATCTTGGAATACAAACTTCATTTGGGTGTGCTTTTTGCGGATTCAAAATCTGCCAAAATTATCTAGATCTTTTAGACCCTAAATTATCTAGATCTTTTTATCTAGAACCTTAGACCCTAAATTATATAGATCTTTCTCAAGTGGTTTTCTTCAGATTTGGTGGATTACTCGGTGTTTCCCTTACTTGTATAAGTGATAAAACACTTCGACTCGTGGTATACTCTCTAAATTGTATAATTTAGAAAGTTTGAAAATTATCTAGATCTTTTTTATCTAGATCTTTTTATCTAGATCTTTTTATCTAGAACTTTTATCTAGATCTTTTTATCTAGATCTTTTTATCTAGAACTTTTATCGAGATCTTTTTATCTAGATCTTTTTATCTAGAACTTTGAAAATTTTCTAAAATTCTCTAAAACTTTGCAAAAGTTTCTAAAACTTTTCAAAAGTTTCTAAAACTTTCTAGAAGCTTCTTCATAGCAAAGTTTCGATTAAGGACACTTACCTACAATAAAGGAACCTCACCAAACTCAACTCCTATTTCGTTGAACCGATCCAAGATCAACTTTATCAATCATCACTTAATCAATGGCAACTCAGCAAGATATTCATGCAGCCGGTGCTGAAAACCGACCTCCCATGCTGTCAAAGGGTGGTTACTCACAATGGGCTAGTCGTATGATGCGCTATCTTAAGAGCAAACCAAATGGAAAACTCCTTGTTAAATCCATTTTGGAAGGACCTTTCAAACCAAGAGAAATACTAGACCCTGGTGATCCAAATGGAACCCCCCCAGTACAACCATACTACCGACTACAGACTGAGACTGACTACACTGAAGAGGATAAACAACAGATTATAGCTGATGATCAAGCCTTTCATCTTGTTGTTCTTGGTTTACCTGAAACGACTTATGCTACGGTTGACAGTGAAGAAAGTGCTCAAGCTGTTTGGGAAAGAGTTAAACGGTTAATGTATGGGACTGACATTGGGAAACAGGAGATGGAAACACAACTGCTTAAGGAACTACGCAAGTTCACTTCAATTCCTGGTGAATCAATAGAGTCGTATTACCACAGGTTCTGTAAGGTCATGAATGATTTGTCAAGGCATAACCTAACTCAGACAAACATTGCAAACAACACAATCTTTCTGAATGAGCTACAACCAGAATGGGGAAGATACGTCACTATCGTTTATCAGACGAAGAATTTGCATGAAGTTACCTATGATCAGTTGTATGACTTCTTGAAGCAGAATCAGGCTGAGGCAAATGAAGTAAGAGCCGAGTTACTAGCTAAGAAACATGATCCTCTCGCACTCATTGCTCAAACACCAACACCTCTACCAGTGAACACACAACAACAACCATCATCATCTTCCACTCTCAACTATGGACAACAACAATACTTTCCACAACAACAAACTGCTGTTATACCACAACAACAATTCTACCCACAACAACAATATCCACAATTCCAAGAACCGGAATTCACTGATAATGATGAGTCCCTTGCTGCTATGACTCAAGCATTTGCTCTTATGACTAAGGCATTCCAACGCTATTCAACACCAACTAACAACAACCAAAGAATTTCATCGAACACTCGCTACAAGCAGATTGCTCAGCCGGGTTTCAATATGGGCAATGCAGGCCAAATGGTTGGAGTTATGGGTAATCAGCAAGGATATGCTACTGGGTTTCACATAGGTAATCAGAATATGCAGAATCAGATGGGTCAGAACACAGGGAATCAGCTTGGTCAGTATCCGAGGAATCATATGGGTCAGTTTGTTGGCAATCAGCGGGGTCAGAATATTGGTAATCAGGCAATGGGTAATCAGGTTGGAAATGTTGCAGCTCAAGTTGGAGGGAATTATGGAAATATGAATGGGAATCAAGGAAATTTGGTAAAGTGTTTCAACTGTCAAGGTGTCGGTCATATGGCAAGGAACTGTCCTACTAAGCCGAAAAAGAAGGATACAGCGTATCTGCAGAAAGCATTGATGCTGGCACAAAAGGAAGAGGCAGGATTCCAGTTGACTGATGAGGAAAATGATTACATGGCTCTTATGGATGATATAGAAGATAGAGAGGATATCGACGCGAACTGCATCTTCATGGCAAATCTTCAGGAGGCTAAGTATGATACAGATTCTGAGACACCTCCTGTTTATGACACCGATGCAGTATCTAAGGTACAATTCGATAATATATGTCTCAATAATGATATATTTGATATGTCCCCTCATGAGCAACAGCATTCTGAGACTCCAACAACCACTTATGATACATACCTGGACACGCCGAATTGTAGCAATATTAATTCGACAACTCCCGATATGAATCATAGTGGTGGCTTAGTTTCACAGCATGCTGAGAATGATGAGGATACACGTGCTTTATTTGAATCATTAATGAACAATTGTAGTATTGAAATTGAGAATGTTAAAAAGGTCAATCGCGAAGTTAAGGCCGCGAATGAGATATTGACCACTGAGCTTGAGAGATACAAGGAAAAAGAAAAAAGTTTTCTAAATAATGATAAAAAACGCGAGTCTGAATTTGAAATTGGTTATAAGAAATTACTTGTTAAAGATAGGGAACTGCAACGAAAGTTTGATACTCTTGAAGTCACTTCAATGAAAACAATTAAATCTTTAAAACAAGAGATTTCTGATTTAACAAACCAACTTTCAAAACAAAAATCAGCTTATACCAATCTTGAAAAAGAACGGGATGAGTTGAAAAAGGACTTTGCAAAGAAAGAAGATAAACTTTTGGAAGAAATCATAGAGTCAGAACATAAGATTGCAAAACTTGAAAATTTGTTGGTTAAAACGGGTCATTCTGCTCAAACCATTCATATGATTACAAATCAAACTGATCCGATTTACCACACAAAAAACAAAATGGCTCTCGGTAACAAAACTCCTTGTAATCTCAAGAAAGCTCAGAGAGAACAGAATGTTTTATACAATGGAAATGCGATATATGAGAAACATGATCCTCCTATTGTTCGTGATTCTGTGGAAACGATGGAACTGGTCGAAGAGAGCATAACTAAAATGAAACAAAAGAACCCAGATTTAAAACCAATTGATTACAACAAACTGAACAAACTTTCTGGAATCACTTTTGTTCCACAAAAACAAGCGTATGAGCTTTCCAAAAACCTTTCCAAAAGCCAAGGAATTTCAAAACATGTTTCTAAACCTGTAGTTGTTTCCAAATCTCTTTCAAACATGGAACAGATGTCTTCAAACAACACTTTTAACACGAGTGCTGCAAGAGGATATCTTGATGATCTCAAAACCAGAGTTGGACAACTTCAAAAAACTTTAGAATCTAAAACGCAACTAACTGAGATTAATTGGAATTCCACGGTTCATTTACAAGTAAAAAAGATTCTTGAAAATGACATTTCTCCACAATTCAACTCTGTTAATGCTAGAGTAATTCATTTTGAACAAGCGTTTTTGAAAGAAACAGCTGACTTTGTTAAGGATCACAAATCCCTGATAAAGAAGGCAAATGACTCTTTTGAGAAGATAAATGTTTTGGAAAAGTTCAACGACTCTCTCTTCGAAGCAGTTTTGTCTACTGATATTATGTCTATTGTGTTGCAAACATATTCTGTTGAGGATGATGAAAGACTTCGAGCTGAGACCTCCGCAATTGTTTCAAAATATGAAAATGCTCTTATTAAACTTGAAAAAGAAAACGTGTCATATTTTAAACAACTTGATCGGAAAAAAGAAGAATGCAAGTATGACAAATTGTCGTATGAGCGTGCCTTCAAAAACATGAAAGCACAAAACGATCTTTTGAGGTCTCAGCTAGAAAGTCAAAAAGAAAAGGGTGTGGATACTAAGTTTGCAAAACCATCGACTTTGGAGAAACCAAATGCTTCAAAAACGGTTGAAAAACCAAAAATGTCAATTTCCCGGTTTGCTCCAAAAGTCGATGTGAAAGATGATTTGACAAAACCAGTCACTCCACAACCCTTGCCAAAGCAAAAAGAAATTGAAAAGATTGTTGAAAATGCAAATGTTGTTGAACGAAACACAAATGTGCTTACTTCTGGCCCTTCTAGGAATAGTACACCGAATGTGACCACAAAAACTGTTAAAGAATCTGTTGGTTCTAATGACATGGCCCAAAACCACCATCTAGAAGAAGCTAGGAAAAAGGCACAATATCGAAAAGACGGAATTTTAGGTACAAAACCTAGTGTGATGAATTCTACAAGATTCCAAAGCACTGCTAGTAGTAGAAAACCTTTACCTATGAACAATGAACAAAAGACTAGGGATTGGCCTACATCTAAGAGTAGTTGCGAAAAAGAAAATGCTATGCACGTAGAAAACAACACTAGAAATTTTGAGTCTTTTTCGAACAAAAAGCAATTTCCAAATGACTGTAGTGACAAAGTTAAAGTTGTTGTTTTAAACAAAAATGTTGAATTTGTCTATCCTACATGTCAAAAATGTGTCTTTTCAGCTAATCACAATGCATGTATTGCACAATTTCTCAAGAAAGGAAAATCAAGTGTCAAGGCACAATCCACTAAGACAACCCCCGTTGAGAACAAGAAAAAAGATAAGAAACCTAATAGGTAGACATCTATAGGATGTAAAAACTGAGACTTCCGCTGCATCTGATAAGCAAACTACGTCTAGATCTTACCTTAGGTGGATTCCTACGGGAAAAGTTTTTAAAACAGTTGGTCTTAGATGGATTCCCACAGGGAAGATTTTTGATAGTTGCACAAAAACAAATAATAGTGAACATCATCAAGATAAGGAAGTAGAAACCACTACAACCGTTGATCGTGAACGCCCTCAATATGAGGAAACATGTACTTCTAACACTGTTATTTGTGCAAATTCATCTTCTGTGGATGCAGGTACGTGTAAAAGTGATGAGTATTCATACACACAATGTGGAAAAGCAGAATTTTATGCCAACATCGCATATGGAAATCCGTATCTTATGCCACTCTTATCTCCACTTTTACTTGTTCAAACTTAATTTTTCTTTCCTCAATTCTTCTTTGTAAATATTTTTGTAAAACAAAATACAAAATTTGAAAAACCAACAAAAACAAAATATAAAAATAGAAAATTTTCAAAAAGACAAAAACAATATAAAACCAAAAAATCCAAAAATATTCTTCTCACGACATGTCTCTCGTATAATCAATATTATGTACGTTTCTAGAAATGTTATTCAAAAATAGCACGGATATGTACATATGCTTGAGCGGGAGTTCATTTAAAATGTTTTCTAAAACATGTCGTTTCTCAAATTTTTCTTCACAATGGCTTTCGTATACTTCAGTACGAAACCCGGACTTGAATGATGACTTCTGATTATTTCAGATCAGGACTCGAACGTTCAAAATCGAAATTCTTTTCAAAAAGTTCGAGTATAAACAAACGAAAAGATTTCAAGCAAAAACTCGTTTTAACAAAATGACTTGTGTACACCTTACAGTGCACAACTCAAGTTTTCAAAGAAAGGAAAGTGCTACGCAAAAATGATTTCATCAACAAAGTGCACTTATCCTAAAAATGGACACTGTTGTACGCCTCAGTGCGACATTCCTATTCAAACAAAGAGAAGTCTTTGTTTTTCAAAAACCTTGATGCAAAATTCAACAAATCTGAAATTTCTTACATTTTTTAGAATTTTGCTCAAGAAGACTCCTTCCCTCTAAACTGTTTGCAAAAGATTAAACTTCTCAAAACATATGCGAGTTCTGAGGGGGAGTATTACAAAAGAAAAATGTTCCGATTTCATGCAAAAACAAATCCGTCTATCTCTCGATAAGCTTTTTCTATTAATCTGTTGATATCAAAAATATCACGATATGCTATTTTTGAGGGGGAGAAGATGTGATTAAAATATGATCAAAAATGTTTAAAGATTGTGGCAGAATCTCAAAAGAGCTCGACTCATATATAACCCTCGAATTGACGAAACCTAGATGTCTGTAATCGAAAAGACTTGTCCTGGACGGGTAATAATTTCAAGCTGGTCAAACCAGTGATGTAAACGTGTCTCGAATAGGACTTGTCTAAGTAGAATGTACCAATTCGAGAAACTTTCTTTGGACTTGACCAGGCTGGGTAATAATTTCAAGCTAGTCTAACTAGTGATGTAAACGTGTCTCGAATCGGTCTTGTTCACTAAAAGTGGATCAATTCAAAAGTGCAAACTCCTCCCTCATGTGCAAATTTCTTATAAAATTGCATGAGCACATGTGAAGTGGGAGTCCTTCAAAAGAAATCAAAACTCTCAAAGTGTTAACAAAAATATGTTTTATGATCATAAATACTTTGAGAAGATTTTCAATAAATGGTTTTATGGCAACAATAGGATAGTCATAGTGATATAAGGTGACTAAGATTAGGAAAAACCGTCCTATGATCCGCCAGAGCCGGAGGGATCTACCCAAGGATAATTCCAATAGATTAGAATTAGAAGTCCTTAGGTATGATATGAAAAAAGGAGTAAAGAATGAAAGGAGAAAGAAGGGGTTGAAGAATTAAAAAGAAAAATAATGAAAAGGGTGTAAAGAAATAGCCCTCCATATGTTCAACCTTAGGGCAGACACCGGGTTCAACTCATATGCTACTGGTTGTTACCAAGGTGACACCGGTATTGAAGATAAAGACGTCATGGACCCAGTGACGCAATGCACTAAACCTTCTAGCCACTCGGGTATCTCTCAAAAGGTACTTGTTTCATTCTCACGGGGAACCATTGTAATCTATCGACCCGTCTCTTAGAGATGGTTGATATTGAAAAGGAGGCCCTCTGCTCCATGCCTCCGCATAGAAAACCAAGTGTGCACTGATTGAGTCTAGAGCCCCGAGATTACTTCAAAGATCTCTTAGGAACACTTAACCTTCCTACAATGGTGGTTCTACATCAATGGACACCAGTTGTAGATTATCGAGTCCTACACAGATCTTAGCAATCTGCCAGAACATTTATGAGAGAATGTACAACTGTGCTTCTCAATGATTGAATGGAAACTCCTGCCAGGGTCAACATCAAACAACCCTGACAGCAGGTCACTTCGGTAATCTCTTGTGGGTTACGCTTAGTGTTCGCGGTGGTTTCAAACGGTCTACAGTCGTGGGGTGATCTCCAGCGACTCACCTAATCGTGGGTGTACTTCGGTATGTCTGTGTAAGCCCTTTCGGGGGTATCCGATTAGGAACGGCCATGGTAAGGATTAGAAGGAGTCTTCACACTATGCTGTTGACGATCTCTAATTCCAAACCTGTAAGTACCGGATGTTTTATTGCTAACTGTTTTATGCAGGTACAACCACCACACTAGTTTCCACATGCTCATACATACATCTCAAAGTCAAAGAAAGTTCTCACCAAAGATCGATGCATAGAAGAGGTCAAAGAAAGATTCTACGTCATGTGAAAGAATCTACAAAGTTAAGTGACAAAGATCAAAGTGAAAGAACGGGAACAACAAATGTATGTATGACAAAGACTAAAGACGTATGAGCATGTTGGAAAGGCGTCTAACCTACAAAGACAAAGATGTGACGAAAGGCAGATGGATCAACCACAACAAAGAACAAAGAACGAAGTAAAGTCATTTATCTAAGATCACAAAGCATGAAGGAACAAAGACTAAAGACTATTCTACAACGACACGCAAAGTTCAAAGACAAAGAAGACAAAGACCTAATCACGTGGAGCATCATTCGAATGACCACCCCTTAGGGGGAGATTGTTAGCATCAAAGAAATATAAAGAAGTGATGGTCATTCGAATCCTAAGAACTTTGTAATGTGTCGTAAACGTATGATAGATTAGTCAATTGGACTTGTGGACTTAGTAAGCTAATATGTTATAAGTTATATTGTATAAGCCTTTTATGTAACAAAAGTCCACGAAGTCCAAGTCCATTAGAAAGCCCATGAGGCCTTTCTCTCTTATGTATAAAAGGCACCTTACCTCTCATTTGTAAGGTGTGCTTGTGTATGTAAGTGTGTGTTTTATATGAAATTCTCTCTAGTTTCTCTTACTACTTTCTCTCTCTAAAACACATACATATATATCATCAAGTCACCATCTTTACTACATATTGTGCTTGTATTAGTGATAAAGTTGTTAGATCTAAGGTCCTACATAAATAGAAATGATAACTACGGGAAAAGAAAGTACTTTAGATGTGGAAGTCCAAATCATCTTATTGGTGAATGTCCAAAGCCACCGGGTTATGATTATCAAAGCGCTTTAATTAGTGGAACATGGAGTGATAGTGACAAAGACGAAGTAGAAAAAGCAAACGACAAAAAATGTCTTGTAGCTCAAGCGACCGATGAAATATGCTTAGGAATAAATTTGGAGCCCGACGAATGGATCAAGGATAGTGGATGCTCAAAGCACATGACGGGGAACCGCAAGCTATTCTCTTCATACAAGGCATACAACAGAGGTAATGTCATTTTCGGTAGTGACTTGCGTGGAAAAATCATTGGCAAAGGTACGATCTCTCAAGACTCCCTAACTATTGAAAATGTTGAGCATGTAGATAAATTAACATATAACTTGCTTAGTATAGGCCAATATGTGACAATAAGTGTAGGGTTACCTTTACCAAAAAAGATAGCGAAATAGTTAAGGATGGAAAGGTCATAGGTAGAGGAATTAGAAAAGGAGGTGTATACGTTATGAAACTAGAAAATAAACCGGAAGATAAGATATGCCTAGCAACCTTAGACAAAAACTCTACATTGTGGCATAGGAGATTAGGACATGCAAACATGCAACAAATACAATCTTTAGCCTCTAAGGAATTAGTTAGAAATTTGCCTAACCTAAGATATGATAAACATTTTTGTGATGCTTGTAAACTTGGGAAACAAGCACATGCAAGTCACAAAGCTAAGAATATAGTATCCACTACTAGATGCCTAGAATTGTTACACATTGATCTCTTTGGTCCATCCGTTGTGCGGAGCTACGGAGGAAACCGTTATACCTTAGTAATAGTAGACGACTATTCACGATACACGTCGACTAGATTTTTAAGCGATAAAACCGAAGCCTTTGAAAAGTTTGAAATATTTAGTAAAATGATCCAAAATAAATTAGGATGTTCCATAGTATCTATTAGAACGGACCACGGTAGGGAATTGATAATGAAGTACAGTTCGGAAAATATTGTGATCTAAATGGAATATCTCACAATTTCTCCGCTCCTCGTACTCCCCAATCAAATGGTGTAGTGGAAAGAAAAAATAGATCTCTTCAAGAAATGAGTAGAACAATGCTAAATGAACAATCCATCCCACAGAAATTTTGGTGTCACGCTGTAGATACATCAACGTACATAATTAATAGAATATCAATTAGGCGAATTTTAGGAAAACCTCCATATGAGTTGTTAAGAGGTAGAAAACCTAATCTAAATTACTTTAGGGTATTCGGAAGTAAATGCTATGTTCTTAATACAAAGGATTATCTTACTAAGTTTGACCCTAAATCATACGAAGGAATTTTCTAGGATATTCGCAAAATAGTAAAGCATATATAATACTTAACAAACATACCATGAAAGTAGAAGAGTCATTAAATGTAACATTTGATGAAACTTCACCACCACGTAAAACATTGCCCCTAGAAGATGATGACCTAGTTGAGGAAGAAGCCACTAAGGTTAGTAAAATAAAACCCTTAGGAGATGATGATGAAAATAAAACACTAGAAGAAAACAAAATAGTAAATGTTAAGGAATCTAAATCACACCCATTAGACAACATAATAGGAAGCCTAAATCAAAGAACCCTTAGATCACAAGCTCAAGATAAAAACAACTTCTTTTGTTTTCTCTCAACAATAGAACCTAAAAATATAAATGAAGCCTTAAAAGATGAAAGTTGGGTTATGGCTATGCAAGAAGAACTAAATCAGTTTAAGACAAATGATGTTTGGGAACTAGTCCCAAATCCGATGAACATGACCATCATAGGAACTAAATGGGTATATAGAAATAAGTTAGATGAAAATGGAATTGTAACTAGGAACAAAGCTATGTTACTTGCCCAAGGTTATAATCAACAAGAAGGAATTCATTTTGATGAAACTTATGCCCCCGTAGCTAGATTAGATCTATAAGAATACTCCTTGTGATGAGGCAAAAAGTGTTACGCTTTTAGGGGGTCATTTAATCCCTAAATCGTTATTTTATGATCAAATATTGCCTTAAATCATTCTTTTTGTCATTTTAGGTACTTTCAGGAGGAATTGTGGAAAACATTGCATTTTGGACGTTTTTGGAGCATAAAAGTGAAGAAAACGACAAAGTCCCAAATCAAGCTGGAATTCCTACCTGACGGCGTCAGTCTTTGGATGCTGACGCCGTCACCTAAAGATAAAAGAGGTGGATTCAGACTCTACTAGAGGACCAAGGAAGGATTCTACAAGTTTACACCTGACGGCGTCAGGTGTTACAAGTCCTAGGCCGTCAGGTGTTAAGTTAAAGAGAGACGGCCCAGAAGGTTTTAAAGGCTGACGGCGTCAGAAGTGGATCTAGGTGATCCGATAACCCTAGAAACGGCAAGTTGACGGCATCAGGAATTATAACCAGACGCCGTCAGAATGTATTTTCTATATATATTTTAGGATTTTTTCTTCATTAAGAGTGTAACTTTTGGGAGAACTTTAGGGATAAACCCTAGGTCGAATTTTCTGCCTTTTTCAAGGGTTTTTCACCCTTGATTCATCCATGATTAATTAAAGATAAGTCTTCCGTCAAATCATTCAATATGTCTATGTGTTGTGTGATTATATCTTATGCTTGTCTTTCAATTAACATGCTAGGCTAGGTTTCTCTTGTGTTTGCTTAGATCTAATGAAACCTAGCTATTGATTACTTGTTGTTGGTTTGTTATTGATTGTTGTGGGTGGGTGATGTCGATGTTAGGCTTAAGAAAACTGGCTAACTTCCAATTGGTGACTTGCTTAAACGTCTTAAGAAACATGAACCGGATGTGTACTACGATTATTTGGTTGTATTTAATGCATGAGTAATTACTAGTGATTTCATAGTTTGGATACTAAACGTGTCGTTATAGAATGAAGTTTGCGCTTATAGAGTTAGGGAAGATCGTACACGGCCCTACGAATGGTATTAAGGAATACAACCCGTCATCCACACAATTGTAACAAAC
>LBNU01011956.1:183897-201848 GCA_014162995.1 Artemisia annua | reverse complement strand
AAAAACAACCAAAAAACATACGAATAACGCTACTAAAAACATGCACAATTTGAGCGTTATCAAATCCCCCACACTTGAACTTTGCTTGCCCTCAAGCAAATCTAGAAACAAAATATCATCCACATGGTACTTCAAAGATGTTTTTGGAAAAATGTGATGCAAACCTTCCAAATACAAGTACAAGTTAGATTCATCATTTTAAGCTTTAATGGTTGAAACATTGAGATGTTTGACAATACCCAAATGATTTTCTTGCTAGATAAACATTACTAATCACCTCACGAAAAAGGAACAAGATATAATTCACTCTAAACACTCATTTTTGGGTGAAGTATAAAAGAAATCACACTCATTGCTCAGTCATGATTGAAATATTACCATAGGCTTGTACAAGAAACATAACTACACCGTAAAGGCGTGAGCACCAAGTATTCATATCAAAGAGGGCTTTTATTCGGGTTTAAGGCTTAAGAAGGGTAAAAAGAACTTATGTGAAATTACCTTGCGTAAAACATAATAGATCGCTGGCACGAATTCTTGCATTACCAAACAACGGATGGTCACTAAGGATATCCTAAGATCGCTGGCACGTTGTCTAATTCCTCAAGAAATCGGATGGTCACTACATGCCATACACATGATAATTTCACAAAGTCAAAAAGGTAGGGATAAGACATGGGATAAGTTTAGAGAGTGGAAATAATTGAAAAAATATACAAATTAGTCAAAGTCTATGATCCAATTGTTGCTAGCTATCTCGAACCACTATCATGTACTTCTTAAAATCTCCATTATTGAGCGAACAATACTTAACACTATAGCTCATTGGCTATTTTATTCAACATATACACATTTTTTTTTACTCATAAAATCACTTGTCACCATTCTACTTTGATGACTTATTCTCAAATTCGCTTTGATCGCTACTTCCAGAATTACTATTTTTTTTACTTCATGATTTCCCACATAACATCCATCTTGCCATATAGCTAGCAACCAACTAAGACTTGACTAAGGGTAAGGCTAGACTAAAAAGTGTAAAATCTTTTTGTATTTTTCTGGATTTAATCAAAAGAAAAGATTGGCTCAGAAGGTGTAACTAGGGGTATCTAGCGTTAAAGATGAACGCTAACAAAAGGGTTATAGTGGTGGTTAACTAGTCAATGAAACTAGCTAGAAATCAATATGGAAGGCTATTTGGGTTAGATCCTAAGATTGCCTCTTATCACATATGCATACTTATATCACACAAGAAATGTGATCTCACAACGATCTCGAAATGATTTACAAGCACAAGTTCTAAAATAAATAAAATCACTGGCACACTCATAACAAAAGGTTTAAGCATAAAAGAATGTATGCTATATAAGAAACAGGCTCAAATCCTCACAATTTAGTGTATAAGGGTTATAACATGTGCTAGCTAATCCTATCGATCCCAGAATGGACTGCAATATTAATCGGGACACATCTCAAATTTCAAAAATTACCATTTTTACCAGTGGATGGATCTAGTTATTCTAATATATTATCCTAAAAGCGTGAAAACAACTAGATCACAAGGGCAACAAAATTTAAATTACACTCGATATTTACGGATTATTCTTATTTACCTATTCACCCCCCCCCCCATACTTAAGTTAAGCATTGTCCTCAATGTGATAAACGAACTTCAAAGTATGAAAATAGGGAAATAAGAAAATGAACCGTATTTTTCCTTTGTGGTTCTTTATTCCAAGTGTCCAAGTTTCATCATCATTTCCTGTGACAATCATAAAACAAACAAACACAAGACTATATGTTTTATTAAAAATTAGTGAGACACCCCCACACTTAAGTTCAACCAAGTGGTTTAAACTTTGGGGTGTAATCACTTAAAATAAACTAAGAATTTAAAAATGGCAAACACACGGGTTGCCTCCCGAGAAGCGCTTGTTTTATTAACGAGTCATCAGCCTGACTCAAACTTCGCAAGAACTACGTTGATGCGGTTTTGGATTTCCTTTTTGAATACTTTGGTACGAATAATATGTTTTCTACCACAATTCCTTCTCTAGTTTCATCTATATCTTCCAATGTAACTTTTTCCCATGCTCTAGGAAGAGCATCATAGATAAAACCTTGGTCATGTGCCCATGGCGCCTTTTCATGGTGAGGTGCCATGAATGTGATAGCTTCATATTCAGATTCGTGTGGATATTCAATAGAAATTTTGCTCATTTGCTCCTTATCATAGTACAGTTTAATACGGTGACCATTAACAATGAAACTTCCACCATGCTTGTCATGGAGTTCGACATATCCAGATGGAAATCCATGTTTCACTATATAAGGTCCCAACCATTTAGGTTTGAGCTTAGGAGCTTTGAACTTGTGTTTCATATTGAAAAGCAGAACTTTATCTCCAGCTTTGAATTCTTTTCTAATTCTAAGCTTTCGGTCATGATAAGCTTTGGTTCTGGCTTTGTATAGCTTGGAGTTTTCGTAGGCTTGGAGCCTCAATTCATCAAGTTCATGCAATTGCAAGAATCTTTTCTCTCCGGCTACTTTCAGATCGGGGTTACAATTTCATAATGCCTAGTAAGCACGATGTTCGATTTCGAACGGCAAATGACATGTTTTACCATACAAAAGTCTGTATGGTGTTGTGCTAATTGGAGTTTTATAAGCCGTACGAAAGGCCTATAGAGCGTCATCGAGTTTTCTCGACCAAACGGAAGGATTTTCCTTGACCGTTTTTTTGAGTATCCTTTTTAATGCTCTATTAGTATTTTCGACTTGTCCACTAGTTTGTGGATGATACGCTGTAGCAAAACGATGATGAACTCCATATCGTTTCATGATTTTCTCTATTTGTTTGTTACAGAAATGGGTTCCTCTATCACTTATTAAAGCTTTAGGGATTCCATAGCGAGCAAAAAGCTTTTTGAGAAAATTGACAACAACTCGTGCATCGTTAGTGGGTAAGGCTTCAGCTTCAGCCCATTTGGAAACATAATCGATTGCAACGAGGATATATTCGTATTTGTGGGATTTAGGAAATGGACCCATAAAATCGATTCCCCAAATATCGAATATTTCGCAGACTTGAATGCTCTTCTGAGGCATTTCATCTCTACGAGAGAGACTACCGGATTTTTGGCATGCATCGCAGTTTTGAACAAGAGTGTGAGCTTCTTTGAAAATTGTTGGCCAATAGAATCCAGCATCAAAAACTTTTTTAGCTGTGGTGGTAGGACCGTAATGTCCCCCTGTTGGGCCATGATGGCATTCATCAAGAATTTTTCTTGTTTCTGCTCCAGAAACGCATCTTCGGATCATCCCATCGGGACACATTTTGAAAAGAAAAGGTTCTTCCCAATAATAGTTTTTTAAATCCGAAAAGAATTTACTTCGTTGAGCATGAGTTAATCCTTTCTTGAGAATATTTCCACCGAAATAATTTGCAAAATCTGCAAACCACGGTATTTCCTCTTCATCAACTCTATCGATGGTCATAAGAGTTTCATCAGGAAAATAATCATCAATTTCGTCTTCCTTTAATTCTTCCAAATTTGGGTTCTCAAGACGAGACAAATGATCAGCTGCAAGATTTTCTGCTCCTTTCTTATCTTTTATTTCGATATCGAATTCTTGGAGTAGTAAAATCCAGCGGATAAGACGCGGTTTTGCATCTTGTTTAGCAAATAGATATTTGAGCGCTGAATGATCGGTGAAAACGATTGTTTTGGAAAGCACGAGATAAGATCTGAATTTGTCAAAAGCAAAAACTACGGCTAACAATTCTTTTTCCGTAACCGTATAATTTTGTTGGGCGTTGTTGAGTGTTTTGCTAGCGAAGTATATAGGACGGAAATGTTTTCCTTCTCGTTGTCCCAAAACAGCTCCAACAGCAAAATCGCTTGCATCGCACATAAGCTCGAATGGTAGTGACCAATTAGGTGAAACCATAATCGGAGCACTAGTCAGTTGACTTTTCAGTGTTTCAAATGCTTTAATGCAATCCGCATTGAAATCAAAAACAGAATCTTTTTCAAGAAGTTTTGTCATAGGACGAGATATTTTTGAAAAATCCTTTATGAAACGACGGTAGAAACCGGCATGTCCTAAAAAACTTCTAACGGCTTTAACGTTAGTTGGAGGTGGTAATTTGGTGATAACATCGATTTTTGCTTTATCAACCTCCATTCCTGAACTTGAAATTTTGTGTCCAAGCACAATTCCTTCGGTTACCATGAAATGGCATTTTTCCCAATTGAGAACAAGATGTGCTGCTTCGCATCTTTCGAGCATTTTGTCTAAATTTGAAAGACAAGCTTCAAAAGAGTCTCCAAATACTGAAAAATCATCCATGAAAACTTCCATAGATGTTTCAAGCATATCTTGGAATATAGCAATCATACACCTTTGAAAAGTGGCAGGTGCATTACAAAGACCGAAAGGCATACGCCGATAAGCGTAGGTTCCAAAAGGGCATGTGAATGTGGTCTTTTCTTGATCGGCAGGATCAATGGGAATCTGGAAATATCCTGAAAAACCATCGAGGAAACAAAAGTATTTGTTGCCTGCTAATCTTTCAAGCATTTGATCCATGAATGGGAGAGGAAAATGATCTTTCCTGGTGGCTTTGTTCAATTTTCTGTAATCAATACATACTCGCCAACCAGTGACTGTTCTAGTAGGAACTAATTTATTTCGTTCGTTGGTCACTACAGTCATTCCTCCTTTCTTGGGAACACAATGAACAGGACTCACCCAAGGACTATTTTCAATGGGGTATATGATTCTAGCGTCAAGAAGTTTAATGATTTCTTTCTTGACAACTTCTTTCATGTTGGGATTGAGTCGACCTTGTCTTTCAACGACAGGTTTAGCACCTTCTTCAAAATTGATTTTGTGTTTACAGAAATCGGGGCTAATTCCTGGAATATCAGAAGTTTTCCACGCAAAAGCGCGTTTATGCTTCTTAAGAACAGAAACGAGTTTTTCTTTTTGATCATCCTTGAGCAACGAAGATATGACTACTGGAAGAAGTGAATTCTCCTCCAAGTAAGCGTATTCTAGATTATTCGGAAGTGGTTTAAGCTCAAGATCGGTGGGTGGTTCTTGAAGAGATGTTTTTATCCTCATTTGATCATTAATGGTGATTTCTTCGAAATTCTCTTCGATTATTTCTCCTTCCTCCACTTCTTCATCTTCTTCTTCAATTTTAACTTCCATAAACTCAGCGAATTCTTTATCAAGATTTGTTTCATTTATTTTCTCAGAAGTAGTTGTGAAAGGATCGGAATCGTCAAGTAATGCATCCAATTCTTCTTCAGTGACTTCATCGATTACATCAATGTTAAAACAAGTGTCATCACTGGTATATGGATATTTCATTGCTTTGTCGATTAGAAAGGTAATTCTATCTTCTCCAACTCCTAGATTGAGTTCTTTACCTTTAACTTTGATTATGGCATCAGCGGTGTTTAGGAAAGGTCTTCCTAAGATTAAAGGTACTTGTCTATCTTCCTCCATTTCTAAGATTACAAAATCCACAGGAAAAACAAATTTACCAACTTGGATAAGCATGTTTTCGGCAACCCCAACAGGATATTGGTATGTATGGTTGGCTAATCGAATACTCATCTTTGTAGGTTTCAAGGTATTGATGGAAAGTTTGGAATACAACGAATAGGGCATCAAATTGATACTCGCACCAAGATCGGCTAAAGCATCTCATGTGATGTTATTTCCTAACGTGCATGGAATTAGAAAACTTCCGGGATCTCCGAGTTTTGGTGGAACTTTGTTTTCAATAATGGCTGAACATTCTTCGTTGAGGAAAGCAGCAGATATCTGCTCTAACTTATTTCTGTTATTAAGAAGTTCTTTCAAAAATTTCCCATATTTGGAAATTCCGGCTAGAGCATCAACAAGGGGTATATTGAGTCTAACTTCTTTGATCATCTCAACAAACTTCTTACAACGCTCCTCCTTTTTCTCCTTTCTAAGGGCTTGAGGGTATGGAATTTTTGGAGTGTACGGTTTAAGTGGTTGGGTTGTTTCTTTGGTTGGTGTTTCAGGAATAGCCTCATTTTCTGCTTCAGCTTCTTCTTCACTATCATCATCGATGATTTGGGTATCATTGGGATTGGCTGGTGGATCATAAGAAAGACCACTTCTCGTGAATACAGCATTGATATGCTCATTTCTGGTAGGTGGTGGATGATAAGTTTTATCATTTGATCCAGAAGGCTTTGGGTTGGATTGGGTATTGCTTGGTAATGTTCCAGGTGGTCGTGAAGAGAATTGATCAGAGAGTCTACCAAATTTTTGTTCAGGTCCTGGATAGAAGCTTGATGATTTTTCTGACCCTGCTCAACTTTGGTTTTGAAATTGAAAAATTGGGTTTTAACAGATTCTTCTGGTTTTTTGTCAGAGTTTGTTGGAGTTGGATTGTCTACTCGTGGTTGAGAATCACGGTTGTTATCTCTTTGGCGATCTTGCCAATTTCCAAAATTTCTTCCGTAATAATTACCACGAAAACCGCCTCCACGGTATCCTCCTTGGACATAATTGGCTTCCCCTTCTTTGGGTCCAACCATGGGTTGGTCATCACATTCGGATGAAGTGTGATTTCCTCCACAGTTATTACAACCTTCTCGCATTTCTTTCATTTCTCCTTTGATATCTTTGTATTGCGAGTCGATTTTGGAAGTTAAGGCATCCATTTTCTCCATGAGTTTAGAGGTATCGGAACTTTCGGCAAAAGCAACGGTTTTTCGTAAGGGTTTGGTTTTGGAATCTTTTGACCAATCGAGTTTAAGGAGCACTCGATCTTCGAGCAATTGATATGCCTCGTTGGGAGTTTTATAGAGAAAAATTCTTCCAGCATCAAGAATTCCTTGAGATGTTTCATCAAGTCCATGGTAGAAGATTTGGATAATGGTTCCTCGTCCTAAACCATGTCCATGACAACTACGAAGTAAATCTTTCATACGAAGCCAAGCTTCGACAAGAGATTCATTAGGGTTTTGTGTGAAAGCACGGATTTCTCCCATGAGACGATCAAACATGGCAGGTGGAAAGAATCGGCTTACAAAAGCTTGCCTCATCTCCTCCCAATTATTGATAGTTCCTGGGGTTAATTCGTTATACCACACTTTGGCATCTCCGGCGAGTGATGATGGGAAAAGTTTGAGTTTAATGGCATCGACATCGGTGTCGCCATATCGAAACATGCCGCAGATTTCTATGAATTCGGCAATGTGTTTGTGCGGATCGGCCCACGAACGGCCATCAAATTGACGGTCTTTGATCATAGAAAGATGGTGTCCCTTCACGGTGAAGTTGTCACCAAGGTTAACAGTAACAATAGCAGCTCCGGGAGTGGGTGCTACGGTTCGGTTTGAGGCCCACATGGGTTGGTCATCGGCCATTGGAAATGGTTGGTTGGTGAATGGGTTATAAACAACTAAGGCTTCAGAAAGGTTATCAAATGGTGGGTTTGGTACTCTTGGTACACGGTTGGTTGGTGGAATAAAAGGTGTTCTTCTTCTTCTTGGTCTACAAATTAAACTTTCGGGATTGGAAAGTGGTGAAATTGGTTCTACTCCGGTTGATCGAGTGTTCATACAATTACCGAGGGAATCTCGGAAACTTTGGAACAAACGAGCAAAGAATGGAAACAATTTGAAAAATCAGGAAAAGGAACCGATCGGTTGGATGAACTACCGATCGGATGGATGGCTCGGAAAAATAAAACTTTGAGTAACCGGTCGGTTAGAAGTATAACCGATCGGATGGATTGATTAAAACTGAGGAACCGATCGGTTGGATGAACTACCGATCGAATGGATGGCTCGGAATTATTTTTTTTAAAAATGAACTAGAAAAGGAATGAAACTTTAAAACTTACAGAAAACACAATCAAAATCCCCGGCAGCGGCGCCAAAAACTTGATGTGTGCTCACGGTGTGTACAAGTTTTAAATTTATAAACACGATTACCGGATCTAGAAATAACACATACGAGCAAGTGTACTCGTCCGTTATAGCAAGATAAGGATGGTAAGTCGGGATCGTTCGCAGGGATTTGTGAGTGAATCTAAGCGTAAGTATAAAAGTAAATTCGATTTCAAGCGATAATGATAAATAGATAATTCAAATAATTAAAAACTACACTTGCTTAGACTAGTTAACTACTAATAGGATAATCATGATTGTGATAACTTGATAACATGTTGGTAATTTAGAATTAGTTGGTGTTCTAATCTATTGTTTCTACAAGTTAAACCTTCGTCAAGATTTTAGTTTATAAAAACAAGCATTAGGTTTGGACCAATCAATTCAAGATCAATTCAAGGTTCATAAAGTTGGATTAACAACCTTAAACACAAAAATAGTTTCTTGTTTAATCAAATACTCTTAAGAAATGGTCAATAGAAAAGGTAACCTAATCATAGACAACAAGGTTACAATTAATCATAAACTACTAAAACTTTCGACCAATTAGGCGTTTATAACCAATCCGATTTGATTATCAAAAAGTATTCTCATTACAATCGTACCTTCGTTCCTTTGTTTAGTCAAGAATAGTTATGGTGAAAAACAATCATTCATAGACAAATGATTATAACTAGTTGAATAATAACAACTCTTTCGGCCAATGATATTGCACGCAACTAGTTAAACTTGACTCAACAAATGTCACTATGAAACTTGAGTCTAATTGGGTCTTAGAATTGACTTGAAATTGAATTAAAACATGTTATCACAATCATAGACTAATCACTAAGTAATTAACATCATCTAAGCAAATGTAAAAGGTTACTAGCCACTCATAGCAAACATGAACATAAACTCAGAATATTGAACATTAGAAATCATGATTAAAGTCTTACAAATGTTTGGAATATGATTACAAATGAGTAGGAAATGATATCCTAGGTGTTGGTGTTGACTTATTGAGAATTTGACCTCCGGATGTCGACTTTTTGGACCTCCAATGTATTCTGCACTTCTATGGACGAATTTGAGAACTTTGAGACTAGTAAAGAACTACTTGATGATTGTTTTGTTGTTGTATGTTGATGTTTTGAAAGTTGTGTGTTGATGTTTTGAAAGTTGTGTGTTGAAATAAGTTTGCAAAGCCTCTATTTATACTACTCCACAAGCCTAGGATCATAAATGCAGCAACTTGGCCTCCAAGGTGAATAGAAGGACCTAGAATACCAGAAAGAATGGCCTAGAATCGGGTAGAATGAAGTAGAATGAAGTTTGCAAAACTTGTACGAGCTGGCCAACCGATCGGTTACGGGGCATGACCGATCGGTTGGATGGAACATCTAGGTCTAACCGGTCGGTTGGATTACAACCGATCGGATAGAATGGACAATTTCATCTAACCGGTCGGTTAGAATTATGACCGACCGGTTGGAAGGGTTCTGACAGCTAAAACTTTATCTTTATCTTGGCTCTTCGTTCTTTGTCCAAACTTGATTATTTCTTATCAACGAACTTTGGAATGATGAAAACTTGGATTCTTCTTTGTGAAATGCTTGAACGAATTGAATCTCGAGTTGGAAATGACAAATCCTTCATTTCTTTCACTTTTTCCTGTTTCTGGCTACAAATTCCTGCAAACACACTTTGATACGATTTAGTGACAAAAACAACCAAAAAACATATGAATAACGCTACTAAAAACATGCACAATTTGAGCGTTATCAATCCTCTAGTTTTTAGAAAGATGATTGACTTCCTAGGTGTTTTGCCAATTAACCTAGGAATGCATAAGTGGAAAAGCGAAGGTGATGAACATAAATGGGATTGGAAAAAGCCACCTAAGGAAGGAGATGGATCATGGCACATAAAGATGACATTATATGATCCGGATGGAGAGAAGTTTGAGAGGACATATCTCACCGAGCGCACCAATAGGAAACTTCAAATCAAAATCAACCCTAAAGATGTCCTCGATGAGGAACTCACCTACGTAGGGTAGAGTGACTTTGAGTCTAGCTACAAGACTCGTTAATAAAGAAAAGCGCTTCTTGGGAGGCAACCTAAGCTTTATTTGTTTTGTTTGTTTGTTTATTTGATTTTATTTGTTTCCGTATGCATGCTTTATTTTTATTGCTAACGATACATGTTTCAAATTACATTGTGAAAATGCTTTATTTTGTTTTTAACTTCGTCTTAACTACATATAAAGGTATTTTGCAAAAGATAATTGTAAGGGAAATCTAAATTTGTTTATAAGAACGAATTGAACATGAATCATAACAATATAAAATGAACATACATATTAGTATTTGTTTGAGTCAAATGCTTGTATCGTGTCATAATGAAACTTTGTAGGATTCCAGGAATTAAGGTATTTGTTTTTCCAGAAATTTTCCGGAAACTAAATATAAAAATTCTGTCAGATCAGTTCTGACGGTGTCAGGCATTACAACCTGACGGCGTCAGGTACTAATCCCAGAAAAATTCTTAAAATTTAGTTTTTCTGCCGGGATTATGAAATTTACTGCATCTTTAACTCCAGGAATCTGCAAACATTCATTCCACAAGCATTATATCCTTATATAGATTTCATCGCCGATTTTAAGCAAGGTTTGCCTAGATTGTTTTCTCAGGTTTAACAGGTTATATTGGATAAGAAGACGTACATGGAATCAAGCTTTCGGCGCTGCTTTAATCTTGAAGATATTACATCATCTTGGAAGAAGATCTAACCATGTTACCACACGATCCACACCAAACGAATCAGGGGAGTATTTGTTTCATTCTTTCATTTTCTTTACTTTTACATCTTTTTAGTGAACATTGGGGACAATGTTCGGTTTAAGTGTAAGGGGGAGGGGGTAAATGAAGACACCTTAGAGAATGCTATTACGCTTGATTTTTGTTTGTTTAATGGTAGATGTGTAATAAAACTGAGAGGAATATTTGTTAGGGCAATTTTAGCGCCAAATTTAAAATTTTTTACAACATATAGGAGTGAAACTTTAGGTATAATAAGTGTCTCATGGATAGGGAATTTTATTACTAGCAAAAAAAACCGTACCACTCAAAAATTTTATGAATATGGTAGTGACCATCCGAGTGTTAGATTAATTGACTAACGCGCTAGCGATCTAGTGTATGACTTGGTGACCATCTGTTATGCAAATAACGCGCCAGCGATCCAAGAAGTGCAATAGTGACCATCCGTTAGTTGAAGCGTCAAGGACTCGCGCTAGCGATCTACGAAGTTTATTTAGTATGCTTGTTTGTGTACCGGTAGTATTTAGATTCTAGAACTTGCGTTAGTGACCATCCCAAATCCACAAGTGAGACTACATTGGTGTAGTTAGATCTACTACATGATAAGAGGCATTAGGATAACCCCTTGTTTTACACCTGTAATATAATTACATTGACTTCATTGGTCAAGTAATTTTCCCACACCCTTAGCGTTGTACTCATTTTTAGTACACGACACCCCTAGTACACCCCTCAGAGCCTATCTTTTCGTTTCTAACTTTAAGCATTTTACTTAAAGGAAGAATTTATTTACAATCCACCCCAAATGTACACCCAAATCGCCTTAGCCTACCTTGTATGCACTCATCTTTAGTGCATTATTGTGACAACATTTGTTTTAACCCTTTGTTAATTGTCTTATTGATTACATGGTTGCTAAGTCGAGTCATATCTTGTACATATTGTTTTGGGACGATTGGGACTCATGGGTAAAGTACTAGTGTAATGGAGTAATGGGGAAGAACATCATTTATTACCCCCATATGTGCGTTAATGTTTCAAAAGTACTCCAAGTGTTTTAATTATTTCAATTCGAGTCGTAGAATANTTTTATGTTTATTTATGTTTTTGTTATTTTCTCTTTAGCTTAAGTTGAGTCGAGTCTTGGCTTAGCAACGCCACATTGTGCATGTATTTGATCAAGATAGTTAACTCGCCACCACTAAAAATATCTTTTATTCCAACAAACCGTGTTTATCATATCCCTACACCTAACGTTACAACCCTTGAAAAGCCCTCTTTGATAGTTTATCTTAGGTGCTTACGCGTAGTGGAGGAGGTTTTTGATCCTTTCCTAAGCCTATGGTAATCTATTTGCTAAGGGCTAGTGTATGATTTCCGTGCTTTTTATGACTAGGGTGGAAAAACTATTTGTTGTAATTACTTTTATATTAGTTTTAAATGACCCCTAGCTCATATTTCGATTGGAATAAAAGCGCATTTGCTTGAAGACAAGCAAATCTCAAGTGTAAGGGTATTTGATGAGGCGAAAAGTGTTACGCTTTTTAGGGGGTCATTTAATTCCTAAATCGTTATTTTATGATCAAATATTGCCTTAAATCATTCCTTTTGTCATTTTAGGTACTTTCAGGAGGAATTGTGGAAAACATTGCATTTTGGACTTTTTGGAGCATAAAAGTGAAGAAAACGACAAAGTCTCAAATCAAGCTGGAATTCCTACCTGACGGCGTCAGACTTTGGATGCTGACGCCGTCACCTAAAGATAAAAGAGGTGGATTCATACTCTACTAGACGACCAAAGAAGGATTCTACAAGTTTACACCTGACGGCGTCAGGTGTTACAAGTCCTAGGCCGTCAGGTGTTAAGTTAAAGAGAGACGGCCCAGAAGGTTTTAAAGGCTGATGGCATCAGAAGTGGATNAAAACATTGCATTTTGGACGTTTTTGGAGCATAAAAGTGAAGAAAACGACAAAGTCTCAAATCAAGCTGGAATTCCTACCTGACGGCGTCAGACTTTGGATGCTGACGCCGTCACCTAAAGATAAAAGAGGTTGATTCATACTCTACTAGACGACCAAGGAAGGATTCTACAAGTTTACACCTGACGGCGTCAGGTGTTACAAGTCCTAGGCCGTCAGGTGTTAAGTTAAAGAGAGACGGCCCAGAAGGTTTTAAAGGCTGATGGCATCAGAAGTGGATCTAGGTGATCCGATAACCCTAGATACGGCGAGTTGACGGCGTCAGGAATTATAACCTGACGCCGTCAGAATGTATTTTCTATATAGATTTTAGGATTTTTTCTTCATTAAGAGTGTAACTTTTGGGAGAACTTTAGGGATAAAACCTAGGTCGAATTTTCTGCCTTTTTCAAGGGTTTTT
This sequence comes from Artemisia annua, assembly GCA_014162995.1. NCBI lineage: Eukaryota > Viridiplantae > Streptophyta > Magnoliopsida > Asterales > Asteraceae > Artemisia > Artemisia annua. Next base: position 188,714 of record LBNU01011956.1, on the reverse strand, counting down.
CACCCTTGATTAATCCATGATTAATTAAAGATAAGTCTTTCATCAAATCATTCAATATGTCTATGTGTTGTGTGATTATATCTTATGCTTGTCTTTCAATTAACATGCTAGGCTAGGTTTCTCTTGTGTTTGCTTAGATCTAATGAAACCTAGCTATTGATTACTTGTTGTTGGTTTGTTATTGATTGTTGTGGGTGGGTGATGTCGATGTTAGGCTTAAGAAAACTGGCTAACTTCCAATTGGTGACTTGCTTGAACGTCTTAAGAAACATGAATCGGATGTGTACTGATGCGTGGGTTTCGCAACCTTCGTAGTAGGTTTTACCTCTCAAGGGATCTTGAGAAGCTTACAATCCCCACCAGGCAGTGTACCTGACCGATGTAGTATAGTGAAGTGGCAAGTACCGGGGGATTGATCGTTCTCTCGGGGAATAGTGTCGTTAGGATTGAAAACTACTCTAATTTAGGTCTAAGGTTTGAGGGATGATTCTTTTTGTATCTTTATATTTTTATGAAAAGCAAGTAAAAATCTCGGGTATTGGAAGAGTGGGCGGAATTAGTTGCTAGTCAACTAACCCAAATAACTACAATTACAAATAAAATAAAATAACAAGAAAATAAAAATGGTTGTGAAACTTATATGGAGAAAAGTGTGTTTACTTAGATTTCACTACTCCCTAGCTATCTTTTACCGGTTAATTGGTTTGTTACAATTGTGTGGATGACGGGTTGTATTCCTTTAAACCATTCGTAGGGCCGTGTACGATCTTCCCTAACTCTATAAGCTCCTACTTCACTCTATGTCGAGCCGACAACTAGCTCCTAACATGAGATCACTAGAATTCACTTATGCATTAAATACAACCATATAATCGTAGTACACATCCGATTCATGTTTTTTAAGACGTTCAAGCAAGTTACCATATAGGAGGTTAGCCAGTTTTCTTAAGCCTAACATCGACATCACCCACCCACAACAATCAATAACAAACCAACAACAAGTAATCAATAGCTAGGTTTCATTAGATCCAAGCAAACACAAGAGAAACCTAGCCTAGCATGTTAAAGTAAAGACAAGCATAAGATATAATCAAGCAACACATAGACATATTGATTGATTTCAAAGGAGACTTATCTTTAATTAAGCATGAGTGAATCAAGGGTGGAAAACCATTGAAAATACTATAAAACACGACCTAGGGTTTATCCCTAAAGTTCTCCCAAAAGTTACACACTTCATGAATGAAAATTGGAAAAGTATATATAGATTTTACACTTTGACGGCGTCAGGTTATAGGTCCTGACGCCGTCAACTCGCCGTGTCTAGGGTTTTCGGATCACCTAGATCTACTTCTGACGTCGTCACTCTTTAAACCTTTTGGGCCGTCTCTCTTTAGCTTAACACCTGACGGCCTACATTTCTTAACACTTGACGCCGTCAGGTGTAAATGTGATAATTTCTTCCTTTGTCGTCTAGTAGAGTCCGAATCCACCTCTTCATCTTAAGGTGACGGCGTCAGCATCCAAAGCCTGACGCCGTCAGGTAGGAATTCCAGCTTGATTTGAGACTTTGTCGTTTTCTTCACTTTTATACTCCAAAAACGTCCAAAATGCAATGTTTTTGAGAATTCCTCCTGAAAGTACCTAAAATGACAAAAGGAACGATTTAAGGCAATATTTGATCATAATATAACGATTTAGGGATTAAATGACCCCCTAAAAGCGTAACACTTTTCGCCTCATCATGTACTATGATTATTTGGTTGTATTTAATGCATGAGTAATTACTAGTGATTTCATAGTTTGCATACTAAACGTGTCGCTATAGAATGAAGTTTGCGCTTATAGAGTTAGGGAAGATCGTACACGGCCCTACAAATGGTATTAAGGAACCCGTCATCCACACAATTGTAACAAACCAATTAACCGATAAAAGATAGCTAGGGAGTAATGAAATCTAAGGAAACACACTTTTCTCCATATTAGTTTAGAAGTAGATAACTTGGGTTAGTTGACTAGCAACTAATTCCGCACTTGTTCCAATAACCCGGATTTTACTTGTTTCCATTAAAATATAAAAATACAAAAGACACTCATCCCTTCACCCTTAGACCCTAATTAGAGTGTTTTTCCAATCTCGACGAATTTCCCAGGGAAGATTCATTCCCCCGTACTGGCCTTCACTACTACATCGTTCAAGGTACACTGCTGCTGGTGGGGGATTGCAGCTTCTCAAGATCCCTTTGGAGGTAAACCTATGCGTAGGTCACAAAACACGCATCAGCTTGGCCTATGCCATGCGCATTAGGCTTTAAGTATTTCAAGATGGACGTAAAGTGAAATTCAATTAACGGTTTATCAATGAGAGGTTTATGTGCACAAACCTCTTCAGGATTCATTGACTTCGACAACCTTGATTTAAGTTTATACCAAGAAGGCTTTTAATGGACTCAACAACAGTCCTAAGGCTATTTTGTATGACTCGATGTAAAGCACTGGTTAAACCATCGATTTTCCATGGAATGGTGACAAACTCTTGCACTAAAAGTAAAACTCCAATATCAATCATTGTTAAGCTATGTCGATGCTTATATTTGGATCGATTGTCAAGAAATGTGTGCATGATTTGCAAAAATATGCATGATGGTTTGAGAATGAGGATTGATGGTGATAAATTTTTCCTAGGTTTACAATAAACTTAGAAGAATGGATTTTTTTACAATCTAAATTTTAAGGAAATGCTTAAGAAATTTGGACTAGAAGACTCAAAACCCATGAAAACACCAATGTCTACGGAAGTGAAGCTCACAAGAGATGAAGAAGGTGAGTCCGTATATAATACTCCCTCCGTCTCAAAATTATTGTCAGGAGACAAGATTCACCAGTTTAATAAAAGTGGGGCCAATATAAATCTCAACCACTCAAATGGAATACTCCCCTACTAAATTCTCTTTTTCTTACTTAAAATAGAAAGTGGACAATTATTTTGAGACATCCCAAAATGGAAATGTGGACAATAAATTCGAGACGGAGGGAGTACTAAGTATAGAGGAATGATAGGTAGTTTACTATACTTAACGGCAAGTAGACCCGATATCATGTTTAGTGTCTGCCTTTGTGCTCGCTTTCAAGAGGATCCCAAAACCTCTCACCTAGAAGCGGTTAAGCGTATCTTCCGATACATTAAAGGCACTATACACTTAGGATTATGGTATCCTAAGGGATCCGGCATAGAAACAATCATTTATGTGGATTCGGATCATACGGTAGACTATGTGGACCGAAAAAGCACTAGCGGTATTTGCACGTTTATGGGATGTTGCCTAACATCTTGGTTTTTGAAAAAGCAAAACGCTCTTGCTATTTCTACCACCTAAGCTGAATATGTAAGCGCTGGAAAGGCATGTGATGCGCGTGATGTGTCGTTGCGGTTTAGCAGTGTTAATGCCTACTTAAGTTTTACATTTATATTTAGCCGACTTATCAATAACACACACTTAGCAAGCAGTGTACCCGGTCAGTTTGTATATAATGGTAAGTAGAGTGTCGATCACTAAGAGTGGAACGATTTATCTAATTAACCTAATCAGTATTTTAATATCCTAAGTTAGTTTTACAGCCTAATCTAACGCAAGGGGGTTCAGCCTGAGAGACTGGCACAGATTGGTTGAGTTAAACAGTAAATTAAACTAATGAGCACGAATCAGCGAATAGCATACACGTACACAGATAGATAATAGAAACTATAAGAAGACCTGTCCTGATAATTAAGTAGCTTATCACTTGTTTTATTGCTAGTTTTATATAAAGTGTATGTAATTAAATCTTTCTCGTTGGCTCTAATCACATCGGCGGGTCCACCCTTAATGATAACTTATAACTATCTTATTCATCCAAAGACGTCATATTAAATAGGCGAGGAAGGGGTATGGCAGCCCAAGCAAAGCTCAGCTAGACACAGAGGTTATCTGAGCACTAATATAAGTCACCAAAGACATCATCATATAAACTTTAATTGATTGGAAAGCAATTTTAAGAGGTATGTATGATTTTCCGTAGTCACATACATATGCCCATCTATCCTGATGAATTAAAGTGTACTATTACAATAAAACAAAACTACTTAATGAATTAAATACATGCAAGACCTTCTTACAGCTCTAATATCTTCGTTTGGGGTGTGTCTTGTGTTGCTTCTTCGACTGAACTCGGCTCCTTAGGGTTATGTTGCACACAAAATTCGTCTAGGTCTTGGGGTATTTATAGTTTCTGTCTTAGGGTACGATGCGGCGCATGTAATGAGCAGATGCGGCGCATTTACTTAACTTCGCGTGGGGTCCAAGATTAATATATTCTGGAATATTCGTACACCGTCTTCAGATGCGACGTAACTTGAATCTTTATGCGGCACCTGGCTGATGCGCGGGATTGCGACCACGCACTAGGGTTTTACCTCTCAAGGGATCTTGAGAAACTTGCAATCCCCACCAGGCAGTGTACCTGACCAATGTAGTATAGTGTAGTGGCAAGTACCGGAGGATTGATCGTTCTCTCAGGGAATAGTGTCGTTTGGATTGAAAAGCTACTCTAGTAGGTCTAGGGGTGAGGGAAGATTCTTTTTGTATTTTTATATTTTTTTAGGAAAGCAAGTAAAAATCTCGGGTTTTGGAAGAGTGGGCGGAATTAGTTGCTAGTCAACTAACCCAAATTACTACTAATGCAAATAAAATAAAATAACGAAAAAGTAAATGGTTGTGAAAACTAATATGGAGAGAAGTGTGTTTACTTAGATTTCCTTACTCCCTAACTATCTTTTA
>LBNU01011956.1:164920-179965 GCA_014162995.1 Artemisia annua | reverse complement strand
GGGTTAATCCTAATGCCTCTTATTATGTAGTAAATCTAACTACACGAATGTAGTCTCACTTGTGGATTCGGGATGGTCCTATCGCAAGTTCTAGAATCTAAGTGCTACTGGTACACACATCATAGTATTAAAGATGAATGCTTTTCCTACCAATTCTAGGGGCGAACCTCACATATTTGGGGTGGAAAAATTTTTTAGTGGTACGGTTTTTGTGCTAGTCATGTAACTCCTATCCATGAGACGCTCATTAAGACCAAGGTTTCACTCCTAAATGTTGTAAAAAATTTTAAATTTGGCACTAAAATTACCCAAACAGGTGTTTCTCTCAGTTTTATTACACATCTACCATTAAACAAACAAAAATCAAACGTAATTGCATTTCTCTCAGTTTCTCTCACTTAAGATGAACATTGTCCTCAATGTTCAAATAACAAGATGTAAAAGTAAATAAGGTAAAAGAATGAAATCAAATACTCCCCTGATTCGCTCGGTAGATAAAGGGGTGACATGGTTAGATCTTCTTCCAAGAAAATGAACACTCAAAGCTTTCCTTCCGAAATATAAATCATCTTCTTGTCCAAAATAACCTGTTAAACCTGAGAAAACAAACACGAAAACTTGCATAATATCGGCGGGATAAATCTGTATAAGGATATAATGCTTGTGGAATGAATATTTTTACAGATTCCTGGAGTTTATAAGTTAGAGATTTTATAAAGCGTTTTATGATTCCGGAAGAAAATAAAACTTTCAAAAAATTCCAGAAAATTGCACTTGACGGCGTCAGCCTGGAGCTTGACGCCGTCAGATGTGATCTGACAGATTTCTCATGTTAATTGTCCGGAAAATTTCGGGAAAAAATTCTTACTTCCTGGAAATCCTGCAAAATATCATTATGACTCGATACAAGCATTTGACTCAAACAATTACGAATATGTATGCTAATTTAATATTGTTATGATTCATGTTCGTTTGTTCTTATAAGCCGATTTAGATTTCCCTTGCACTTATCTTTTGCAAAATACCTTTATATGTAGTTAAGACGAAGTTAAAAACAAAATAAAACATTTTCACAATTTAGTTTGAAGCATGAATCAATAACAATAAAAATAAAACATACATACGGAAGCAAATAAAATCAAACAAACAAATAAATAAACACACAAAACAAATAAAGCTTGGGTTGCCTCCCAAGAAGCGCTTTTCTTTATTAACGAGTCTTATAGCTAGACTCAAAGTCGGTTCTACCCTACCCTACTTCATCATCAAGAGTTATGTCTTCCTCATTGAACATTTCATTATTATTCTCTTGATAATGCTTGACTCGTTGTATATTCACGGTGAATTCCTTATCCTCGTCATCAACCAACACAACGGCTCTGGTTTTAGAGGAGCTCCTTACAGTAAAAGGTCCATACCATCTAGACTTAAGTTTTCCAGGAAATAGCCTTAAACGAGAATTATATAATAGGACCTTGTCTCCTTCAGAAAATTCCTTGGGTTTCTTAATCTGTTGGTCATGCCATCTTTTTGCCCTCTCTTTGTATGTAATGGAAGATTCATAAGCCTCCAATCTCAATTCATCGAGCTCTTAGAGCTGTAAAAATCTATTTGATCCCGCAACTGTATAGTCCAAATTACAAGCCTTAAGTGCCCAATATGCCTTGTGTTCCAGTTCTACTAGAAGATGACATGCCTTGCCATACACCATACGGAACGGGGTCGTCCCGATTGGTGTCTTATAAGCAGTTCGGAATGCCCACAGAGCTTCATCGAGCTTAAAAGACCAATCTTTTTTGTTTTGGTTGACCGTTTTCTCTAATATCCTCTTTATAGCTCTATTAGTATTTTCGACTTGACCGTTGGTTTGAGGATGATAAGNATAAATGGTGTGATCCATCAAAGTCTACAGTGGTGGAGAGGTCAATGGGCATGTGTTCCCCTCTAATAGGTCCAGGCACAGCATGTAAAGTGCCTTCCTTAGCATAGTTAGCTAGGCCTGCTGGTGTTGATTTACCTAGGTCATTCCTAGCTTCTAAGCCAACATACTTTTTAAAACCTAAACCTATACTAGAGTTAACAGCTTGAGTACCATATAAACAATTAGCTAAATTATCACCTGATATTAACCACTTATTATGTGTAGCTATTTCAGTATCTAGCTTCTCTTGAAGAACTTGTTTATCAGATTCTAAATTAGCTTTTACCTTCTTAGTATAGATTAACTTATCTTGAGCACATTTTAAGTCCTGTCTTAAACTTCTTATCTCATCCTCATAGGCAACCTGATTTTTCTGAAACCAGACCTTTTGTTTTTCTAAAGTCCTTAAACCATGTTTATATGACTCAAGGTCTTTATAACACTCATTATATTTAGGTTTTAGTTCATCATACTGTTCTTTAAGCTCATTATATCTCAAACTACAACCAAAGACACAATTGTGTACCTGAGATGAGATACCCATGAATGCAAATTCTTCAATAGCACCTATAGGACAAGCTTCCTTGCTCATCTGCTTGGATTCAGCCTTTTTTCCATACTTTGCTTTGATTGCATCCCATATCGCACTTGCATCATCCATATAACGAAAGTCTGCTACATAATCAATAGGAATAGATTTCAGCTGCCGTCGTTGGAGGAAGAATAAAGAGATTTCCATCGCGATCACTGCCAGTCCTTTTCGGACTGTTGCCATTTTGAATCACCTTCCAGATATTTATATCATTGTTCGTGATCCAGTGTTCCATTTTCACAGCCCAGACTTCATACTCATAATCCATCAAATAAGGAAACGTTGCACCATCCCTTTCATTATCAAATTCAGCCATTTTTTTTTAATAGTAAACAGCAGTAACGATCAGCAGGAATTAAACAGAAAGAACCAAATATTAATCAACAGGAGGAACCGATCAGTAGGAACCACCAGGAGGAACCAAATCAATGAGCAGCAGTACACAACAAATGCCTTTTAAATATCAACGACTAAGATATTACTACTGACCCTTGTGAGAACAATAACCAATGAGTGAATAACTAATAATCGATCAGTTTTAACAATCAGTATACGACAAACCAGCCCACGATCATCAAATAAATAATATGGCCACCAATTTACCCACAATCTTGAATACCAAAAGCATTAATAGTACGAGGACATGATGAAGTATCATACAACAAAAACGTCACCGACCCACGAGGTATAATCAATTTTAATTTACCACTTGCAAATAGCAGCCCCACAACAAGGATACGAGGTTTAATATAGTATAAGGATTTATTAATTGTAAATCAATTAATAAACGACAATTGATACGAGGTTTAATATATCATGCGCTTGCAATCAGATCGATCCATTCAATATTACTTATACCTCAACCATTAATCATAACTTACTAATCCGATCCCATGTGCAAATCATAATCATAACCCCAATCAGTGAAAGACCTCAATACTACAGCCGACAATCAATTAATTCAAATGACCCACCAATGATTTAAATAAATTGATTACCTTATATTAGTAGCAGTAGCAAATTTTCAAACGTTTTAACTTGTAGAAAGCGACAACCAAATCTGCTCTTCGACACCTTTTACCAGATCTGTTATATCTTCAAAACTGCTCGACAATGAAAACCTTGTAAAACCCTAGATATCAAGAGCACGAGGCTCTGATACCAATTGTAGAAAATCGTTTTAGCTCGATCTAGGATAACAATGATTGATCATGCACAGCGGAATAATAAGAACACAATCAAAGTTATAATCAAGGTTTTGCTCTAATAATAAAATGATCCTCTATGGATCTAGGTTACACACACTAAAGGTGTTTTTGTTTTGGTGAAAAGCGTACATAATAATAAAGCCTACTGTTCCTTTTATACACAAGGAACCCTAATACAATAATAAATAAAAGATCAATGCATATCACTACCTAAAATAGCTCATGCATATCCTAACAAACTAATAATAAATATACGGAGTCACTATATCCATAGAAACAAATCTTCCACAGGAACCATGTCATCAGCAGAAACCATCTATAGCTTCAGCAGTAACCATCCGTAGGAACCTGTCAGCAGACTCCATCAGTAGGAACTTCTAAAATTCCCAACACATGTGTTCAGGAATAACCCTACTTGCCAGGTAATTAGCATAATCTGCATACCATGGCTCAGAATCATTTATTGACATGAGCTGCTCTCCAGGAAATGAATCCCGAATCTCACTCCTGTCAGATTTACTAAGGCTGGGGTTTTCTAGTCGCGAGAGATGGTCAGCCGCAAGATTCTCTGCTCCCTTCTTATCACGAATCTCCACATCGAACTCTTGCAATAGTAAGATCCAGTAAATTAATCGCGGTTTAGCATCCTGTTTAGTGAAAAGATATCGAAGAGCTGAATGATCCGAAAAAACAACCGTTTTTGAATGGACAAGATATTGGCGGAACTTATCAAAAGCAAATACCACGGCCAATAATTCCTTTTCAGTGGTAGTGTAGTTTTCCTGAGCAGGATTCATTGTTTTGCTAGCGTAGTAAATTGGCTGGAAGTGTTTGTTAAGTCTTTGCCCTAACACTGCCCCAACAGCGTAATCGCTAGCGTCGCACATGATTTCAAATGGTAAATCCCAATTAGGGGTAACCATAATTGGAGCTTGTGTGAGGTCCTGCTTTAATCGATCAAATGCATCCTTGCATTCTTGAGAGAAGTCGAACGGGGCATCCTTCATAAGCAACTGAGTCATTGGTCTAGCTATTTTTGAGAAGTCTTTAATGAATCTCCTATAGAAGCCAGCATGACCTAAGAAGCTACGGATTGCCTTAACGGTGGTTGGATAAGGAAGCTTGGATATAGCCTCAATCTTTGCCCGGTCTACTTCAATTCCACTTCCTGAGACTTTGTGCCCAAGCACAATCCCTTCTTTCACCATAAAATGGCACTTTTCCCAGTTTAGCACCAAGTTAGTCTCCTCACAACGTTTGAGCATTTTTTCGAGGTTAGCAAAACAGCGATCAAAAGAGTCTCCAAAGACTGAAAAGTCATCCATGAAGACCTCCATGCTGTCTTCCATTAACTCATGGAAGATTGCAGTCATGCAACGTTGGAAAGTGGCGAGGGCGTTACATAGTCCAAAGGGCATTCGTTTGTAGGCTAAAGTGCCATAAGGGCATGTAAACGTAGTCTTTTCCTGGTCCTCGGGAGCTATAAGGATTTGGAAATACCCTGAGAACCCATCCAGAAAGCAGTAGTACTCATGCCCTGCCAATCTTTCCAACATTTGGTCCATGAATGGGAGGGGGAAATGGTTCTTTCGGGTTGCATCATTCAGCTTCCTATAATCGATGCATACACGCCACCCGGTTACTGTTCTTTGAGGCACTAATTCCTCCTTATCGTTCTTTACCACCGTCATTCCTCCTTTCTTTGGTACAACTTGTACAGGGCTTACCCATGGGCTATCCAAAATCGGGTAAATTAGCCCTGCATCTAGGAGTTTGATGACTTCCTTTTTTACGACCTCCTTGATGTTGGGGTTTACTCGCCTCTGAGGTTGCACAGAAGGTTTATAGTCCTCCTCCATGAGGATTTTATGCGTGCAAAAGGTTGAGTCAATCCCCTTGATGTCGGCTACACTCCATGCTATAACTCCTTTATATTTTCTTAAAACTCCTAAGAGTTTATCTTTTTGTTCACCTTTCAAAGAAGAGTTTATGATTACTGGAAGTTGGTCTTCTCCTTGGAGGAAAGCATATTCAAGATTGTTTGGGAGTTCCTTGAGTTCTAACGTGGGTGGCTCGACGACGGATGGTTTAAGTTTATTCTCAGGTTTACGAAGTTCAAGCTGTTCGATTTCTTGTCTGGGATAGAAGGAGACTGCGCTAACATCCATAGTCTTTTCCTCCTCTAAGAGGGGTAAGGGAGTTTCGTCTCGCAACCAACCAACTTCTATTTGTTCATCCGCACAATTGTCAATCACGTCGGTTAGTTCATCGATTTCTCCGATGCAATACAGCCGGTTAGCTGCTTCGAAGGAAAGATTCATTGTGTCCTTGATGTCGAAGGTTAAGCTATCGGCCCCTACTCGTAAGGTTAGTTTGCCATCATGAACATCAATCACGGCACGAGCAGTCGCTAGGAATGGTCTTCCTAGAATGATGGGCACTAGGTCATCTTCCTCCATTTCAAGGATGACGAAGTCAACTGGAAATTTGAACTTCCCTACCTTAACAAGCACGTTTTCACATATTCCCAAGGGGTATTTGACCAATCTATCGGCTAATTGGATGTTCATACAGGTTGGTTTTAATCCTGAATACCCCAATCTAAGGAACATGGAATGCGGCATGAGATTGATACTTGCCCCTAAGTCAGCTAGAGCATTCTTGACTGAAAGAGATCCTATGGAGCAGGGCAAGGTGAAACTCCCGGGATCGTCCACCTTCTTGGGTAGTCCTTGCTGGGTTACCACGGAACATTCCTCTCCTAGGGTTACAAGACCCTCGAGCCTTTTTCTGTTGGTTAGCAACTTCTTGAAGTATGTACTATATTTGGGCATATGGTAACATGCATCAAGAAGGGGTATGGTGACGACCGAATCCTTCAAGTATGACAAGAATCTCTTTTCATCATTCTCGACCTTTTGATTCTTGAGGCGGGACGGATATGGGACTTTAGTGGGCTGTTTGGTCGGAGTAAGTGGAGAAGGGGTTACTAGAGGGGGTTGCTCGGGACTCCCATCGTTCACAGTACTTTCTTCCTCGTGGGGGGTGTCGGGCTCCGTGACGTTAGACTGTTGACCTGGGTAAGGAGGATCTTTAGTAGTTGTTCCGGCACGAGTGGTGATGGCGAGTAAGGGGTCTTTTTGACCCACTTGAGGTTGTTCAAGGCCATCAAGAGTGGCGTTGAGTTCTGCGAATTGGGTTCTCCACTCATTTTGTTGGCTAGTGATTAGGTTGTTGAGACCTTTTAGTTGCAGACTCTTTTCGAGTGTGAAATGCCCAAGATCATCTTCAAAAGTGCTCCTGACCTTGTAGTCAGGATATTCTCCTCCTTCCTCACTTCTCTCAAGATTTCCCCAAGGGGTAAGATCATTGTTTTGGTAGAAAGTTAGGAGGGAGGGGTCATCAAAGATGTCGTGGCTTGACAAACATGCTTGTTTGGTGGTGACATCATCCCCGCATTCCTCCACTTCGTGCGGGCCACCACGTTGATCACAGATCAAATATGGGTTTGACAATTGTTTAGCTGGTTGCGACTTGTCTAGATACGATACTTGTTTGTTCAACCTACTCAGCCGGTTATAAAAAGAAGGCTCCTCCATGATCTTGGAAGCGCTCATGATCGAATCGGGTTCATCCCAAGTATCGTCCTGATCATTTGCATACTCCTCAATCCTATTCCATCCTACCTCAGCGCTTAACTTGGCTATTTTTCCTTTTAATGAATTATTAATGCCCAATTGGTCGTTCTTAGAAACACTGTCATAAAAGATTTGGACAAGAAGCCAGAGTTCAATGCCATGATGAGGGACTTGTCTGATTAGATCTTTGAATCTAACCCAAGATTTGTAAATAGGTTCGGCTAGTTCAACATGGAAGCGGAGGATTTCGTCCCTCAATATTGAGGTTCTTCCTATGGGAAAGAATTTCTCATAGAATTTCGAGATAAGCTGTTCCCATGTGAAGATGGATTCGGAGGGAAGTTGGTTATACCAATCTCCGGCTTTTTCATAAAGGGTGAATGGAAAGAACCGAAGCCGGGAGGTATCTCTAGTGGCTCCGTCCGTATGGAGGGTATCCACTATTTTCAGGAAGTCCTTGATGTGTTGGATTGGATCCTCAGTTTTCAATCCGTGGAACTTGCATACACTTTGGACGAGCCAAACATCGGTTGCACGCAAGACCCCACTCGTGTGTTCATTCGGAAAAACGATAGCATTGGAAAAACCACGAGGGGTAGGAGATGAATAATCTTTGAGGCACTTGGGAAGGGGATTTTCCAGAATTTCCTCATTTACACGAGATTGAGGGCTAGAGGGTGTGGTATGGTGATTGGATTCTTCCTCAGAAAGGGCTTCATCAAAATTTTGGGCGATACCAATTGGTTCAGACATTGAAAAGCGTTGTCTCAACCTACGCATTTCCCTTTCAGGTTCTGTGTAAGGTTGGATGAGGTTTCCTAAAGAACTACGACTCCTAGTGACTCTATGGTTGGAAAAATCTCCGTTTACCATGTTGGCCAAGGAAGATTAAAGAGGAGGATTTGGGAAAAAGATTAGACTAAAGAAAAACCTAGAAAAATAAAATAAAAATCTCACTAGAAAGGAATCTAATGAGTAGACCTAATAAAATAAAAATTCAACCTAAACAATAACTATTCCCCGGCAGCGGCGCCAAAAACTTTGATGCGCGGGATTGCGACCACGCACTAAGGTTTTACCTCTCAAGGGATCTTGAGAAGCTTGCAATCCCCACCAGGCAGTGTACCTGACCGATGTAGTATAGTGTAGTGGCAAGTACCGGGGGATTGATCGTTCTCTCAGGGAATAGTGTCGTTAGGATTGAAAAGCTACTCTAGTAGGTCTAGGGGTGAGGGAAGATTCTTTTTGTATTTTTATATTTTTTAGGAAAACAAGTAAAAATCTCGGGTTTTGGAAGAGTGGGCGGAATTAGTTGCTAGTCAACTAACCCAAATTACTACTAATGCAAATAAAATAAAATAACGAAAAAGTAAATGGTTGTGAAAACTAATATGGAGAGAAGTGTGTTTACTTAGATTTCGTTACTCCCTAACTATCTTTTACCGATTGATTAGTGTGTATTAATTGCGTGGATGACGGATTGTATTCCTTAATACCATTCGTAGGGGTGTGTACGGACTTCCCCTAACTCTATAAGATCCTACTTAACTCCTATGTCGAGCCGGCTAAGAAGCTCCTAACATGGGATCACTAGAATTCACTCATGCATTAAATACAATCAAAATAACCTTAGTACACCTTGGTTCATGTTTCTTAAGACGTTCAAGCATGTTACCAATCGGAAGTCTGCCAGTTTTCTTAAGCCTAACATCGATAATCACCCATCCAATACAATTAATAACACACCATTCAATCAATAATCAATAGTTAGGTTTCATTAGATCTAAGCAAACACAAAGAAAATCTAGCCTAGCATGTTAAACAAAAGACAAGAACAAGATAGAATCAAACAACACATAGACATATTGAATGATTAATTGATTACTTATCTTCAATGTAACATGAGAGATCCAAGGGTTTAAAACCCTTAAAAAAGCTGCAAAAATCGTCTAGGGTTTCTCTCTAAAAAGTTCCACACGAATGACTAAAAATTATGCGAATATATATAGAAAAACAGATCTGACGGCGTCACGTTATGGATTTGACGCCGTCACCTCGCCGTGGTTAGGGTTTCTTGATGGCCTTCTTGACGCCGTCCCTCTTTAATCCGTTCTGGCTTATCAAGGCTTGACACCGTCAGGAGGGGTCTTGACGCCGTCTGGAGTACTGTTCCAGCAGATTTTGACACGTTGTCGAATTCTTCACTTTTATGCTCCGAAAACGTCCAAAATGCTTCCTTTTCCAGAATTTCTCTCCAAAGTACCTAAAATGCCAAAAGGAACGATTTAGGGCGATATTTGATCAAATAAATACGATTTAGGGCTTAAATGGCCCTCGAAAAGCGGTACACTTTTTGCCTCATCAATGGCCTTCAGTATCTTGGATTTTATTTGGTGAAGTCTTGATAGTGATACGCCGTATGTCAGAAGTATAATGCGGCGTATCTGGAGTAGAACAAGCTTGATCTTCTTCGTTAACCAAAGTTTCATAAGCGGCGCATGGTAGAATTCCATGCGGCGCATACTTCAAAGTCATGCAATGGTCTTCGAATTAATCTAAGTATGATATTGCAGCGTATCTGCTGAGAGAGATACGGCGCATCTTCTGGATTTCAGTAGACTTTTGACATCTTGCTCGTTTTGCTCCATAATTAGTCCAAAATCGCCAAGTTTCACCTATTACCTGTTTTTACCTGAGAATCACTAAAGTAAACATTAAAGTACCGATTCTCATACATAATAAAGTAAAACAAGTCAAATAAATAGAATAAATGATGATAATAAAATGTACTTATTTGAGTTCATCAAATATCCCCCCACTTGAACTTCACTTGTCCCCAAGTAAACCTTAGATTTTACTTATGAAAATGTATCCTAAAAGGTATTAGGATTTATTTTTATAGTTAATGCATGCATTCGTCTTCTCATAATCACACAACCAAATACTTAACGAGTTAGAAACAAAATAATTTTTCAATATAAAACAATTCTAAATCGTTTAGTTGCTTAGTTGTGACGAATATTCTATCATAAGCTTGACAAGTATACGCATCTCCCCCACTAAAGCTAAGGAGTAACAAGTCTAAAGCGGTAAAAAGGGTTTTGAGGCTTAAGGGTTAAACCTAGCTTCGTTCAAACATCTCCTGCATAAACTTAGTAGATCGTTAGCGCGAGTCTTCGACGCTTCAACTAACGGATGGTCACTAGTGCACTTCTCGGATCGCTGGCGCGTTAGTTGCATAACGGATGGTCACCAAGTCACATACTAGATCGCTAACGCGTTAATCAATTAATCTAATACTCGGATGATCACTACCTTATTCATATATTTAACATTCTTACTTAGCCATCATCATATCCGGATGCTCGAAAGCTAACAACGAATATAACAATACGGTTGGGTAGGGATAACATTTAGGATATAAATTGGTGAAAAATAAAAAATAAACAAACAAATTAATTAAAATCCTAAGTGTGGTTAATTACTTTCCCAACCATCCCATGAATAAGACTCATATCATTGAATAACTCACGCTTTTGACTCATGTAACTCACGCTTTAGGTAGACACGAATTATACTCAATAAAATCTTAAACAAAGAATAATCCTTAGTTGGCGTTCCCATAACGGCCAACTCCCATTCAATCCATCAGTATAACACAACAACAAATAGTGGTGATATCTACCACTTAATACAAAACTTTACATAAGTTGGTTAAACAAACTTCCAACTTCTTTTCTTTCTTTTTCTTTTCTATTTTTTCCGGATAATTTTTTCATATTTTTCATAACTTTCAGAAATAATTGTAATAGTGAAAGTAGTAAACACACGAAAAATAATCTAAAAATATACAATATGTACTTTCACTCCAATTGCATTGTGCAATTTTCCGACCTAACCAAAGATAATGAATTACGAACGCGAACACAGGTAATGTAAGGAAACACACTTTGCCTAAAGTAACTAACCACGGATTTTAATCTACAGGGTAGGCTAAGGTGTAAGGGTGTAACGAAACATTTTTAACAAAGGTGTAAGAAACGAAAGGAATGGCTCTGAGGGTTTTTCTAGGGGTATCTTACTCTAAAAGTGAGAGTAAACAAGAGGGCTTATATGGGGGTTAACTAACCAATGTAGTTAGTTAATATCACATAACATATAAAGGCTTTTTGGGTGTAATCCTAGAATTTTACCAAGTTAGACAAGTCACTCCAATTATATCGATAATACTCATTATGGTGGTCTCGAATAGTATACAAGCCAAGTTATAAAGTTTACAAGTCACCGGCACACTAAAGTTTTAATTTTTGGAAGAAATAAGGTTATGTTTGCGGTTATGTGATTTAGACTTAAACAAAAACATGCTAAATTTTTTTTAAAATTTTGATATATTAAGCGTATTTTAAGCATATTTTGAAAAGTTTAGGACAAGTAAGCGTTCTAATTCTCCATCCTCCCACTTAAGTTAAACAACGTCCTCGTTGTTTGTGTCAAAGGTTAAAAATTGGAAAATAAAAGAATTAGAATGGAAAAACTTCCCTGATATTTGCTCGGAATGATCCTCCATTGCGTTTATAAGCAAAAATCAACTTTCTTGTGGATGAGAACGTTTAAGCTTCATGAATGATGTTTCCAAAGAAAGTGCAGGAATCTATAATACCACCTAGGCTTTAACACACCTGAGTTTAAGAAGGTTCAAACTTGCATAATACATTAGTAGTTAGAAAATAAAACCTAAAAAATTAAAAATTAAAAATCATCAGGTCAGTCGATACGCCGCATCCTATGGAAGAGGATTCGCCGTATCGAGCCTGGAATTAATACGAATCAGAATAAAAGATGCGTCGTATCCTTAACCAGGGATTCGTCGCATTAAATAAACTGGCAGAATGTTTTAAAGTCTAAACATAAAAAAATGAAGAAAAATAAAAAGATATGACCAGTGCAGATGATACGCCGCATTCCATGATGGAGATGCGCCGCATCTTCTGCAGGTCTGACAAACTCGACTCAAAAAGAAAAATAAGATAAAAGTTTCGGGTTGTCTCCCGGTCAGCACTTGTCTTTATTCCAGAGTCTTCAAGTTAGACTCACGTTCAGCTCCTAGTAGCGATCATTAAAGTAGTCGGAAGCGTCGCGTTCCTTTATCACCAGTCCAGTTGTGTCGACCACATCTTGCCCGTCCTTGATCTCCACTCCATGTCTTTCCAATATCTGTATAAACAAAATTCTAACCCTTTCGGGTAGAGAGGATAAAGTAATGAACGGGAGATTCTTATTATCATACAAGCATAAATATCCAAGAAGTGATGGAAGCTCAACAAACAAGACTTTATTTTTCTTAACAATCCTCATACGTTTGTTAATACTTTCACAATCACACAACTCGTTGCCAGAATCGTTAATTACATTACGCTTAGGTTTCTCATGATCGGGATTAGTTAAACTGTCTTCGATCAATGTCCCTTCCATTACTCTAGCATCTAGATCGAGGTCTACATTTTCTCCTAATCCTAGCATATAAACGCCTCTAATTATGCTCTTAACCGGATTTTCACATTTATAGACTAGTTTGTCATTCCCTACTTTTAATGATATTTTTCTTTTAAACACATTAATCTTAGCGTGGGCTGTAGACAAGAAAGGTCTTCCAAGGATTAAGGGAATCTTAACATCCTCGGGCATATCTAGTATTATAAAGTCTACGGGGAACACAAACTTCTCGATCCTAACTAGCACGTTTTCAGCAATCCCCTCAGGTCGTTTTACAGTTTTATCAGCAAATTCAATAAGCAGCTTAGTTGGTGCCAATTTTCCTAGTCCTAGAGTAGTGAATGTCTTAAGGGGCATAACACTAACACTAGCTCCTAAATCAGCTAATGCATTATTGAAAGACATGTTATTAATTAAGCAAGGTAGAGTAAAACTTCCTGGGTCTTTTTCATTATGAGGCAAGGCTTGTAGATCGGTTGCAGAGCTCTCTTCTTTCATTGCAGCCTTGATCTCTTCTTCAATTCTTGACTTCTCTTTGAGTAGCCTCCTTACACTGATTGAAGAGTTAAAGAAATATTGGGGTTTCAAAACATTACCATTCTTCAATCGTCCAGGAAAAGGTATTTTAGGCATGACTTCTTCGGTAGTGGTTATGGCTTTGACATGATCTCTTGGATTAGTTTTAGTTGAGCTAGGCAGACCTCCAATTCCCCTTTCTTGAAGAACTTTGCCCATCTGACCAATTTGTTGCTCTAAGTTCTTGATCGAAGCACCTTGATTCCTTGTGGTGGTTTCTGTTGAAGCTCGGATTTCCTTGATCAAGGCAGTGTTCTCTTCATGTCTCTTAGCAGCATCGGCCATAATTTGCTTTAAAGTATCATCCAAAGTTTGCCTTCTCTCTTGATATGAGGGATTTCCATTGTACTTCTGATAGTATCCTGGAGCAGCTTCCCTAAACTTTCCTGAAGGTTGGAATGGTTGACCAAATTGTGTGTAGTATGCTTCTTCAAAGGTTTCACTTTCATTCTTTGTAGGGCAATCCTTGGTGTGGTGAGGACCTTGGCATTTTTCACATCCAACTTGGGCAGCATATGCTTGTTCATCTCTTTTCTTTATATCTCTACTAATTTTGTCTAATTGAGCTTGTATAGCAACAAACCCGTCAGAATTAGTACTGCTTCTAGATCTAGTAGAGGTTCCATTGTGCCTTTTTTGAGAATGATCAGCAGCTTCTTGGATTGCTTTCCTAGCATTTGCTGCACTCATTTGTGGTACAGCTCCCTTCGCATCCATGATTTGTCTAGTAGGTACGTCCAATCCTTGATAAAATAATATTACCTCCTGCATTGTGGTTAGATAGTGTTGAGGACATTTTACCAACAGATCTTTGAAACGCTCCCAAGCCTGATATAGAGTTTTATCGGGCTCTTGCTTAAAATTCTTGATAGCCTCCATCTTCTTAGCAGTTTTAGCAGGTGGACAATATCTTTTGAGGAATTTGCTCTTCAGTTCTTCCTATGTAGTGATTGAACCAGCTGGTTCATTTCTTAGCCACTTATTAGCAGCTCCTTTGAGTGAAATTGGGAAGATTCGAAGCATAAGTTGATCGTCAGAAACTCCTTCTGTAGTGAATAAATCTGCAATCTCTAGGACCTTTTCCACATGTTCATTAGCATCTTCATTCTCTGTCCCACTGAAAGCATTCTCTCTTAATTCCTTGAGAAACTGACCCTTCAACTCAAACTTTGACTTGTCGTCAAACTTTGGCCTAGCAACTCCTGAAATGTAGTCGGATCGGGTTTTGTTCATGTATTCCTCCATAGTAGTGTTTTCCGTCATTGTTTCTTGTGGAAAACTAAGAAGGGGGCTTGACATAGTTTACCGCATTTTTATGTTAATTTATCTTTTACACAATTACCCGTTTTAGTTTAAAGATCATTTATTGGTGACGTTTTGCTTTATTATATGAATGGATAGTACTTTTGAGAACTCAAAGATAATATATATCACAACACAATATAGGTAATGGTAAACATTAAGAGCTAAAGAGATAGAAACGTCAAACCACAACACCGATCTGTTTATCGTGGTTCGGGCTACGCAAGGACCTCTCACTTGATCCTTGCCCTTACGTCCACGCTATGTAGCGTTGTTTAAGGTTGCAGGAAGGGATAGGAACATACGTAGGTGTTT
>LBNU01011956.1:150840-164752 GCA_014162995.1 Artemisia annua | reverse complement strand
GAGCAGTGTACCCGGTCAGTTTGTATATAATGGTAAGTAGAGTGTCGATCACTAAGAGTGGAACGATTTATCTAATTAACCTAATCAGTATTTTAATATCCTAAGTTAGTTTTACAGCCCAATCTAACGCAAGGGGGTTCAGCCTGAGAGACTGGCACAGATTGGTTGAGTTAAACAGTAAATTAAACTAATGAGCACGAATCAGCGAATAGCATACACGTACACAGATTGATAATAGAAACTATAAGAAGACCTGTCCTGATAATTAAGTAGCTTGTCACTTGTTTTATTGCTAGTTTTATATGAAGTGTATGTAATTAAATCTTTCTCGTTGGCTCTAATCACATCGGCGGGTCCACCCTTAATGATAACTTATGACTATACTATTCATCCAAAGACGTCAGATTAAATAGGCGAGGAAGGGGTATGGCAGCCCAAGCAAAGCTCAGCTAGGCACAAAGGTTATCAAAGCACTAATATAAGTCACCAAAGACATCATCATATAAACTTTAATTGATGGGAAAGCAATTTTAAGAGGTATGTATGATTTTCCGTAGTCACATACATATGCCCATCTATCATGATGAATTAAAGTGTACTATTACAATAAAACAAAACTACTTACTGAATTAAATACATGCAGGACCTTCTTACAGCTCTAATATCTTCGTTTGGGGTGTGTCTTGTGTTGCTTCTTCGACTGAACTCGGCTCCTTAGGGCTATTTTGCACACAAAATCCGTCTAGGTCTTGCGGTATTTATAGTTTTTGTCTTAGGGTACGATGCGGCGCATGTAATGAGCAGATGCGGCGCATTTACTTAACTTCGCGTGGGGTCCAAGATTAATATATTCTGGAATATTCGTACACCGTCTTCAGATGCGGCGTAACTTGAATCTTTATGCGGCGCATGTCCTTCAGTATCTTGGATTGTATTTGGTGAAGTCTTGATAGTGATACGCCGTATGTCAGAAGTATAATGCGGCGTATCTGGAGTAGAACAAGCTTGATCTTCTTCGTTAACCAAAGTTTCATAAGCGGCGCATGGTAGAATTCCATGCGGCGCATTCTTCAAAGTCAGGCAATGGTCTTCGAATTCATCTAAGTATGATATTGCGGCGTATCTGTTGAGAGAGATATGGCGCATCTTCTGGATTTCAGTAGACTTTTGACATCTTGCTCGTTTTGCTCCATAATTAGTCCAAAATCGCCAAGTTTCACCTATTACCTGTTTTTACCTGAGAATCACTAAAGTAAACATTAAAGTACCGATTCTCATACATAATAAAGTAAAACAAGTCAAATAAGTAGGATAAATGATGATAATAATATGTACTTATTTGAGTTCATCAGCATGTCAACAAGCACTATGGATGAAACAAGCTCTCGTACACTATGGTATTAGGTTAGATAATGTTCCAATTATGTGTGATAACAAAGGTGCAATAGATTTAAGTAAGAATCCCGTTCAACACTCTAGGACTAAACATATAGAAATTCATCACCATTTCCTTCGCGATAACGTACAAAAAGGAAATATATCTATTGAAAAGGTAGCATCGGAAGATAACATTGCGGATATATTTACTAAACCCCTTAAGCGTGAACTCTTTAACCACTTACGTTTAGGCCTAGGAATGACGGAACAAATTGACTAAATTTTCTGCATTTATGTTACATTTTTATTGCATATTTTTTTTCTCCTCATATATGTGTCTAGGAATCTGTTTTGCACAAAATTGAAGATTGGGAAACTTCCTTTTATTGCATAAAAATATTTACATATAAAACCCAATATATTTTATTCAAATCATTCTCACATCTAGGAAACACATGAAAGATGGTTTTCTTGCATTTTTGAATAATGCTAAAAACATTCTTTGAAATCATGCATGAAATCTCATATGAATTGTCAAAATATATAACCTAATATATACTTTTGACACTCATGAATTGAGCAAAATCAAATCAAGGAGACATTGGATTGTTTCTTAGGATATTTTCTTCTTTGCATTTAGGAGTCGAAACAATTACATCTCCATATTTGTTGCATATAGGCACACACTAGAACAAAATCAATAATCATAATTCCACATTTGTTCCATCACTATTTTACCTTGCTAGTTACCCTTTGCCTTTCCTCTATTATCTTTTCCCTATTTAATTACTTGCTCTAATATGTTTTTACTAGTTAGAATTACTTGCTTGCTTGTTCACTTACTTAATTAATTTTGCATGCATGTTTGCTTATGAATATATTACAAGCTAAATTGCCTCAAAGAGTTGAACTTGCTTGAAACTAAACTTAAAAACACAACCTTTTCTACAATTTTTTGCCAAAAACCTATTTTCAGTAATCTGGGGAACCACCAGATGGGCGGCCCCCTTAAATCATAAGGCGGCCCCCTTAATATTTAAGGGGACCAGCCCCTATTTAAGGGGACCGGCCATCTGATGGGCGAGTTTACAGAATCTTTTCTGCTTTTTAGCCCATTTTATCCTACACTTCCCAAAATTCATAGACATATTTTGTCCTAATCCCTCCAACAAACTTTATCCATCCTTAATCACATAAATCCTACACTATAAATACTCCCATTCCTTAAACTCTCCACTCATCTCATCATGTCTTCTCCAATCAAACCAAAATCAAAAGCCTCAAGGCTAGCAAGGATGACCGAAAACCCGTTTGGCGAAGAAAAACAAGCCCTTGTAACAAGTCCATCTCAACAAACGATATGGGTAAACAACCAACACCTCCACCCACTTATGTTCCCAACTATACTCCAAATCCTCAAGAGCATTCCATTGAACCATTTGACAAACCTTACCATGTTGGCCAAACATCCACTTTCATTCCAAACTACACATCTCAACCTCAAACTAACTTCAATGAAACCTTTCAAAATCCTTATCATATTGGTCAAACATCCAACTTCACTTCCAACAACTTTACTCCCAACTACATACCCCAACTCCATCCATTTCCACCAAATGATCAAATCCACATTCCTATGGAAAAGCAAAAGTTCCATGAAGAGATAAACCAAATCCATGACCTAAGTGATCTCCTTGCTATGCACCTTGCACAATGCAACAAAAGCCAACCTCCATCATCACCTTACTCAAATTTCTTACCTCACTCTCTCAACTTGGATCAAATCACAAACCACACCCATTATTGCCGTTGTTGCATCTTCCTTCAAAAACAAATCCTCTATTTGAGTGAAGATATTTCTTGTATTGAATATCTTCTCACTCGTCCTCATCCAATACCTCCATTAACTCGATATAATATCGTTAGATCCACCTCTTCCGCTCCATACCCTTCCCCATCAAACAACTAAGCTTCATGCTTATGTTTCCCCTCAACAAATAAAAATGTTCAACCTTTTGTGTCGCAAGCAAGTCCAATCGCTCTCTTTGGCAATTTAGGACCCTTAATTTCTTTTGCTTGTATTGTAGTCAATATGCTTCAAGCATATTGAATGTTGTAATGATGCTCATGTGTTTTGCATGATCATCTTGGATGTATGAATAAATTAGTTATCTTTGTTTGCTTTAGATTATTTTTGCTATGCATATATATGTCTTGTGTTCTTAACATGTTTTGTAGCCAAGATTCCCATAGCTCGATTCCTTGGTGCCCTCGAACGAGGGGGAGCACACATCAAGGGGGAGCTCTCATCCCGTCAAAATTTTATTTATGAAACTAGTCGGCATAACCTTTTTGATTCTACAAAAAGGGGGAGAAGTGAATATAAACTCACTAAATACTTGTATAAAAATTAATTTTTGATTTAATGAGTTTAGGTTTTGTAATCATCAAAAAGGGGGATATTGTTGATATAAATAATGCCTAAAAACGTTATTAATATTTTTCGATATCTCTACATTTTGATATTCACAAAATGAAAACTCATTAAACTAAAGATTATGACGTAAACAAGTATTTAGTCGTAAATATTCTTTTTAACAACTTAATCACTTAAGGTATGAATAAACAAAATGCCTAATGCATTTTATGATCAAAGGAATATTTTCTTAATCACTAGATTTTTTATAAAATGTCACAAACATTTTATATCTTTTACAAAATCATTTTTGGTATTAAATAAATATATTAAATCCATTATAAATATATGAATTCAAATTTTCAACCAAAAATGGCAAAATTGTTCCAGAAAAACCTTCCTCACAAAAAGACAAAGCTGAGCAATATCCTGATTGGGCGGCCCCCTTAATTATTAAGGGGACCGGCCCCTAATTAAGGTGACCGGCCATGCTCCTCAGCTTGCCAGGTTTTGTTGAATCTATGTATCCTTGATAGATCTTGTAGCTCTCGTTGATCGTTAGCAGTGTCTATGTAATCACAAACACTCTAATAGAGAATCTCCAAAGCTTGTATTCTAATGCGGAAAACAAATACAAACATAAACAATGAATACTAAGAACTTTTAATCCTCTATGGATTATATATATTAATAACTTGTAAACTCGTTCGTTACATTGAACATAAACTTGTGTTCCTTTTATAGACAAGGAACCCTAACCTAAACCGTTTCACAAGAAACGTATATTCTATAAACTTTAAATGATATGCATTATCTTTTCCTAATATAACTCATGCATATCCTAACTACATTACATAATGCGCGGTTTTACTATGTCCGCAGAAACTAAAAATGCTGAAACTATGTCTTCAGCAGTATCATATCTTCAGCAGAATCTGTGTCTTCAGCAGATTCCTTCAGCAGTAACCATCAGTAGAATTCTCACTTAGCAGAATTCCCAACAATCCTCCCCTAATCTTGAATTTGACAGAGTTAAGTTCAAGATTCCTTGATAGATCAGTAAGCACAAAAATTGAAAGAGGATTGTCTTCAAACATCAGCAGCAAAGATCCAAAAGGTTAACATCTCTATGATGAATAAGCTTGAAACACCATATCTTTGCAGCAACATATGACATCAGATACATCAAAACATATTAGTTTCATAATATTCTCATCACATCCAGGTGTGTTAACTCCTGTGAGAGGTGAATCATTGAAAATAATGGATTTGATGCCTCTTTACCAATAGCCATCACTACTGGAGTAGCCAAATGTTTAAGTTCAAAAACCATGGTACACTGATAACCATATGATTTTTAGTAAATCATCAACTATAAACGGATTTGAGTTGTCTTTACCCGTAGCCGTTTGCTCAGGACTAGCCAATTCTTAAAGGAAACATCCTTGGTGAATTGATAACCAATATGGATTTCCACTGCCTTTACCATAAGCCATATACTTATGGGCTAGTCAATTCTTAGGATTTTCATAGAATAAGATCCATGGTGAATTGATTACCATTCAACTCTCAGCAATGAAGCATGGGTGAGTTGAGTACCCTATGGTTTTGAGCAAACCATTACAGCTATCAACAGATTTGATGTGTCTTTACCAAAGCTGTACCCTTTGGACTAGCCAACTCTTTGATGGACACAAGTCACATTAGGTGAGTTGAGAACCATCAATAGAGTTACTATACAACAAACCTGCAAACTGTTAGTACAATAAAACACATTTTTTTTTAACAAGAAATAAAAAAAAAATATACAACAATTACCCCAAAGAAGTATCAATGGTGACTCCATGTTGTGCTTTCATACCCATTTTGAACTGAATACTTCTCCTTATAGCTTTAACCAATTGCTCAGCATGAGTCATGTCATTGCCACATACATCACAAGGAACAAGCAGCTTCATCTCCAACATTTGATTCAGAATCCTGAGAGATATGGGATAGGTAATCTCAGCACACATGTAGAGAACCTTGCCAGCATCAGTAGACAACACATGAACATTGGGTAGAGGATAAAATTTCCAATTAGAAACCTCCCATCTTGACTGTCCCATCCAAACATCAAAGCCTCTACTAAGATGAAAATTGGAATCAAACAACACAGTCAAATCTCCTTTCAAATACATACCACTCCCAGTAGGTTGTTTGTTCTTATAAAAGGAGGTAACCCAAGAATACAAATTCAGCAGATACTGTCTATCCACAAAAGTTAAAATTTCACTCAGAAAAGAGAAATATTTAACTGTCCCATCTGCTCTGTGGATAACATTGATGTCCTGATCCTTGTATTGAACTGGTTGAACCTCCCAACTAACCAAAGGAACATGAGGAATAGGATCTTCACCATCATCTTCCTCAACTTCAATATATTCAGAATCATCTAAGGGAGTAACCAAACTAGTAGGAGGTCTCTTCCTACCCTGAGTCTTCCTTCTTGTGGCAGTAGAAGATGCATCAGTAGTATCTGGCTCAGATTTAACTGGAGTTGAGTCAGGTACTGAAGGGTCGGCAGGAACATCTGTAGATGCTGCAGCAGGAACATCTGTAGATGCTGCAGCAGGAACACCTGTAGAAGCTTCAGCAGGAACAGATTGTTCAGTAGGATCTGGAACTGCTGAAGATGTCTGAGCAGGATCTGGAACTGCTGAAGGTGCTTCAGCAGGAACAGATACTGAAGTATCAGCATCCTTAGGCACATCAATAGTAGCTCTAGCCTCTGTAGACCTAGCAAGATCAGCCTTGTCATTTTCTAGCATCTTCTGAATAGCTTCCTCACTCAATAGATCCTCCATAATTTGCTTCTTTGTTCTTTGCCTAGTAACTGGTCTTGTATGAACCATAGGAGCCTTTCCCTTATCAGATAGACCAGAAGATTCAGCAGGAGGAGGTGTATCAGCAGGAGTCTCATGTGTAGACTTCAGCCTTTTAGAAGGTGGTTCCTCAAGTGTTTGCTGAACAGAACTCTTCTGGCTTATAGACATAATGTAGTTATAAGCTCGCACCAGTTTCTCATGAGGCATATTCCAAACTTTGGCTTTACTCCATCCAGAATTAAACACAGCTGGACTCATATTTTTCACCACCACTCTCATAGTATGAGTGATTTCAGCTTGAGTAGGAGGTTTAGCCAATTTAGCTTTGGTTTTCTTTGCATCCTCTTCTTTCTTCTTCTTCCTTAGCAAGGCAACAATGTCATCAGTGGTAGCATTATCACCCATTAGATCCCTAGTAAGAGAAGCATTGGAAGCAATTTGAGCTCCAATATTCATCCAGTCATTCTCATCAAACTCAGCTGCCATGGCATCCAGCTCTTTTCTTCTTTCTGGTGGTAAGGTAGACACATAAGTAGCCTGTACTCTTTCAACCTCTGCATTTAGCTTTGCCTGTTCTTGTTCAGCCAAAGCTTGACTCTTCTGAAATTCCTCATGTATTGCAAAAAGTCTCTCTTGGGCAAGTACTTCCTCCTTAGTAATCTCATCTGTACCAAGATCCTGATCTACCACAGGAATTTGAGCTTGTTCAGTAGCTTCAAACAGCTTATCAGCAGCATGAGGTGCAGCATCATGAATCTTTGGAGAAGAAGGCTTTGCAGGCTCAGCAGATGCAGAAACATAGTCAGAAGTGTCAAGATAAGCAGGAGAAGACAATTTGACAGAACTATCAGCATGATCAATATCCATGAATTGAACATCTGCATCAGCAGCACCAGACTGCTCTGTTGGACCTATACTTGGACTCAGCACCTTAGGAGTGTCAGCAGTTGCAGGTTTTGGAGATGGAGAAAGTTCAACCTCTGTAGCTTCAGCCAACATATGAAGAGGATCAAGAGAAGCAGATCCCTTTGTTGCAGTCTCAGCAGGAACCTCCAACTCATCCTCTGAATCAACCACAAATTTTCTTTTCTTTGTGTTTCCCAGTTGAGCTTCCAAAACCTTGACTCTCTCTGTCAGTTCACTTATTTGACCCCCAAGATTTGTTTTGGTCTGCTTTAACTCTCTTTCCAAGTCACCAACTTGTGCAACATACCTGTTTAGCAACTAATAGATAGTGGTTAGTGAAATGAGGTCCTCAGCTGTTCCATCTGGTTTACCAGAGGTTTGTGGAGCTTCATTGGACCTGTTAGGAGACATATGAACATCATCACCAGTAGTGGTGGTATCAATCAAGACCTCTCTAGCTGGGCTAGAAGTCTGAGGTGCAGTGAATATTGGTGTCTTAGTATTAGGTTCAGTAGCAAATGTGTCAAAGAACTCATCAAAGTCACCAAACTGGTCAGTCATGGATGTCTGTTCTACATTCCTAGGGTCAGCAGATCCTTCACCAGCATTAGTGGCTGGTTCCAGAGGATCAGCAGAATGCTCATCAGGAGCAATAGGCCTAGGAGAAACCACCTGCTGTTCATCAGCAGCCACTGAGGTTGAAGCCTCAGCAGCATGAGATGTACCAGCAGCATCCTTAGCTGCGGATGCATTTGCATCAGCAGTTTCAGGAATAGGTGGAATATCACCTTCAGCAGCATGAGGACTAGGTGGATTACCACCTTCAGCTGCATCAGCATTGTCACCAGTAGGCAACATAGTTGGAGGTAGAGGCCAATGGGTGCCAGAAAAACCACTCTCCATGTTTGAAAACACTTTAGAAGCTATTTCATTAACAGGTGTGTGTGTTCTATCTACTGTTTCAATACCTATGATGATTTGAAGAAACCTACGGTACATATAAAATTTATTTTTAACAGCCTGAATATTACTAATCATGGCCCTAAAAATATATCTAGAAAAATTAAAATTGGTACCCTTGGAGATATTAGCAACAGCACACGCCACATGAGTAGAAAATTGATCCAGACCTCCTGTCTTATTACTCATGCACTTCAACAAGGTATGCACCAGAAACTTCCATTTTGGGCAAAATAGCCTCTTGTACCACACCTTGCCATCCCCTTGATAACCAATAGCTCTCAACGCTGGAAGTATCACAGACTTATCTTCATGATATTCACCATCCGCATCTTTTAATTGAAGTTTGCTGCGAATCAATGACTCAGTGACCACATACTTTTTTCCATCAATCCAAGCAACAATTTCAGTCTCAGCTTCTGCTACCACAGCCGAATTCCAAAATTGTGTGACCAAAGATTCATACACTAGATCCGGACAATGTGTCAGAGCAAAGTGAAGATTAGACCTTTTCAAGAAATCTACCATCGGTTCAAACTCTTCTTTTCCTTTAACTTTACCCAGAAAAGCAATTAGGTTATGTTCACTTTTAAACACAAGGTTTGCCATAGTGAAATTATGAGAAAGAAATGATCTTGAGAGGTTAGAAATGGGTTTGAATTTATAACGAGTGGGATTCAGTTATTTTGGAGTGGGATACACACGATTGGTTATATAAGGAAGTTACCAATAATCGTGGGGGTTAGTTGACAACGAATCTTTAGAGAATCGTTTGACTAATTTTGACTTTATAACTTACTCAAAATAAAACACACTTTTTACCCATCAGCAGATTGGTAAGTCAATCCGTAGAATCCCATGGTCAATCCGCAGTATCCATGACAGGCTGTCATCCACTCCCACCTTTTGGAACTGACGCTTCATTAAACGTCTTAAAAACCCAATCAGTTTTATAAATACCTCTCAAATCATAATCATAATCAACCATTGAATAACCACTTTTACACCCAAAATCACACCATGAACATTATATACATATCTTCTGATTCAGATTCATCAGAGCACAATGATCCAACTCCACCACCACAACCAACGCCTATTCCACCACCACATACAATGCCAGTGAGAAAAATCCGTGGTTGGAGAACCAAGGAAGAGGCACGCAAACTTCGACATGATGTACCAGCTCCTCCTCCTCCACCAGCACCACCAGCACCACCTTTACCTTTTCCATCCTCTGACTCAGATACATCTGATTCAGATACCTCTGAGTTATTGTTCTATGAAGATGTCAACAAAGGACCTTCTGAACGTCCACCTCTTTCAAAGCTTCTAACAGAGGAGATGGAGCGTGTTGTGGCTGGGATGAGGCTAATTCCAATTCCTCAAGAGCACAAGAGATTGGAAAAACCACCTCCCCAAGTATTGGGGCTTGTTTGTAAGAGGCTATGGACCCCTAAGACAAAGTCCAAAGATGTGGAGAAAGTGCTGAAGAACATGAGAGATGGTGAAGGCACTTCTGACCCCAAGGGTAAAGGCAAGAGGAAGATGGATTAGGTTTAAATTGTGTTTTGTTTAGATGATAGGATCAATGTATCTTCCCTTTTTCTTTGAACATGAATAAACTCTGAACTTTTCTTTCATATCAATCATTCATGAATGTAAGCATATTGTAGATACCTCTGAAAATATAGAATAATGTTATCAGCAGATACCACAATCAGCAGAAACTCCTATCAGCAGGAACTGGTTTCTGCAGGAACCATGCAATCCGTAGAATGGGCTACAGTAGTATGATACTAAATATCTGTTCCCACCTAACTATCATTAAACGCTGTTGACTTTGACTTTTGCCTATAAAACATATCCAAACTTTCATCAATCCTCATTCCACAATATTATCCCAAACCATGTCTTCCAAACCTGAGATCATCGATCTAACCTCTTCCTCATCCTCATCATCATCATCTAGTGATGGTTGGAATACATACTTTCCACCCATTAAACGACCCAGTACACATCCAGTAACTACAAACCAAGAAGGCAAAAGAAAGCATGAGATGGGGGAACCAAGTCAAGCCCCCATTCCTGCTGGTTCTGATTCTTCTGACGATTCAAAACCTTGGATAGGTTATCCTGATTCAGATAGAGACCTAGTCTCTCCTTTTCTCTTTACCTCGGATAAGGAATCTTCCGAGGATGAATATGAAGATCCCTCCTTTCTTCCTCCTTCCACACCTGAGAGACCACAAACAAGGTCTAGGAAGACTAACCCTCCACTTCCTAAATCAAGAGAGGTGGTTCTTGGTCTTCCTGCTTCAAAAGGTAAGGAAGATGACAAAGGGAAGGGAAAGATGGAGCAGTTGTAAATGTGATGTGTTCTTGAGCATCTTCATCATCGTTTTCATCAATCCATCTTTCCATTTTCATCTTCAGCTTCTTCATCTTACTGGACATGCATATCTACCACTTTTGGCACTGATGATGGACTAGTTAGACATAGTGTAGTTGAATATGTAATAGAATAGGCTTTACTTTTGAACTTGTTTGTAAGCTGTAACTTTGTTCTTGAATGAATGAATCAATCTTGAATTTATCTTTTGTTGCACTCGTTTGTAGTTTACTTCAGTAGAAATAATGTATGACACATTTGTTCCACTTCAGTAGAAACCATGAGAAGCAATTGTAACCACTTCAGCAGGAACAATGAGAACCTCTTTGATCCTATGTCAGCAGAAACCATCACTGCTTCAGTAGCAACAATCAGTAGCTTACAGTTCATTATTCCAAACAGCCAATTCATGATTAGCTTCTGCAAATATCACCAACTACACACAACTGTATTCTGCAAAAGAGACACAAAGTAGCAAACCAAATATACAAACTAATATGTTATTACACACATTAGATGGTTAGTGTTAGAAATCTAAAATTATACAAGATTTTATAACAACATTCAATCCTCCCCTAAGGCATATGCCTCCCCTGAGGCTTATGCCTCCCCTTAAACATTGCATTCAAGGGTTAACCATCCCAATGTGGACCACTAAGTGTTGAAACCTAGGTCCTTCAAAAGCTTTAGTCAATAGATCTGCCACATTTTTATCTGTGTGAATTTTAACCACATTTATCAAATGTTTTTCATATGCATCTCTTATAAAGTGGTGTCTTATCTCAATATGCTTTGTTCTATTGTGAAAAACTGGATTTTTAACAATGCATATGGTACTTTGATTACCAATGAAGATTGTAGTATTCATGAAATTAAACCCATAATCTAGCAACTGATTTTGAATCCAAAGTACCTGCCCACAATAATTGGCAGCAGCAACATACTCTGCTTCAGTAGATGAGGTACCAACAATGGTTTGTTTCTTGCATTGCCAAGAAATCAATCTTCTCCCAAGAAATTGGCAACCTCCAGTTGTGGACCTTCTATCCAAATTTGCACCAGCATAGTCACTATCACTATAAGCTTCCAACTTGAAAGGGGACTCTCTTGGGTACCAAAGACCTAGATAAGGCTGGCCTTTAAGGTACTTGAAGATCTTTTTGACTGCATTCAAGTGAGAAGTAAGTGGAGTAACTTGATGCCTTGAACAAGCACTCACAGCAAATGTAATGTCAGGCCTAGAAGCTGTCAAATACATCAAAGAACCAATCATAGATCTGTATAGGTGAACATTCACAGCTGGATCTATTTCAATGTTGTTCTTTGGTTTAGGAGCTTCATAAGGTGTAGTGGCAGTTCTGACACTTTCCATACCAAACTTTGTCAAAATGTCTCTCACATATTTCTCCTGATGGATAAATATGCCATCTGGTTTCTGCTGAACCTGTAGACCTAAGAAGAAAGTAAGCTCCCCCATGGCACTCATCTGAAATTCACCCTTCATTAAGTCTTCAAATTCCCTGCACCAAGCTTCTTTGGTGGATCCAAAGATAATGTCATCCACATAAACTTGCACAAGTATAATATCCCTTGAATCCTTCTTTAGGAAGAGTGTTTTGTCAATGGCACCTCTCCTGTAGCCATGCTCCAGCAGAAACTTTGAGAGCCTAGCATACCATGCCCTTGGTGCCTGATGTAAGCCATAAAGAGCTTTGACCACCTTATAAACATATTCAGGGTGATCTGGATCTTCAAAACCTTTGGGTTGAGTGACATAAACTTCTTCTTCAATCTCACCATACAAGAATGCACCTTTGACATCCATCTGATATACAGTAAATCCTTTGTAAGATGCATAGGCCAAGAAAATCCTTATGGCCTCAACTCTAGCAACAGGTGCAAAAACTTCATCATAATCTATTCCCTCTTCTTGCCTGAACCCCTGAGCCACCAATCTTGCCTTGTTTTTGACAACTATACCTCTTGCATCTCTTTTTTTCTTCAAGATCCATTTTGTCCCAATAGCATACTTCCCATCTGGTAAAGGAACCAATATCAAAACCTGCTGATTCTTGAATTGTTGCATTTCCTCTTGCATTGCCTCAAGCCAACTATTATCTGCAAGAGCTTGTGGAACACTGGTTGGTTCCATTTGGGAGAGAAAACAAGCAACCAGACAATGTTGAAAGTCCGTATGATTGTCTCTCTGCTGCTGGGAAACATAAGACATAAAAGCAACTTCTCCATACTTTGTCTTTTTCACAGTGCTTCTAGTATGAACAGGATCTTTAGGATCACCTATTATATTCTCCATTGGATGATTAGTATGAATCCTTTTGGTAGCATTGGGGTTGACATCAATGGTTTTGTCAAGATTGGTCACATTAGGTTCAAAGTCACTATCATAGGAAGAGGAAGTGAAGATGCCAGCTTTGGGTTGGTGATTACCAAGATCTGTAGGACTTGGAAATCGTGTATATGGTTCACCAAAGTCTGTTGACACACGAGCAGACATAGGAGTAGAAACAGGTTGAGCATCAGCAGTAATGAGGTTATCAGTAGAAATAGGAGAACTGTCAGTAGAACTGTCAGCAGAATCCTGATTTCCACTGATGGCTTGTACTGATTGTCTCAGAAGTGCTTCAGCATCATTTGTAATCTTTGCACCAAGTTTCTCAGCTTCTTGAGTAGCAGCATGTTCTTGTGTCATGAGCTTAGCAAGATCCTCTGCATAGTATGACTCATCTTCATCCTTTTCAGAAGTATCTTTTGCACTGTTTCCTACAAAATGGTTAGGAGGAATGGAAGGTACAACAATAGTTAGTTCATCAAACTCAGACTCATCCTCTGAGTCATCATCCAGTACACCTGCATTGTTAGAAGGAGCATCATTTGTACCTGCAGATTGATTAGCAACAAATCTAGTATACCCCAAAGAATCAGTTAAGTAGTCCAGGTCAAAATACCAAGCATGACCATGACCTTGTACATTAG
>LBNU01011956.1:17062-140458 GCA_014162995.1 Artemisia annua | reverse complement strand
CTAATTCCGCCCACTCCTTCAAACCCGAGATTTTACTTGCTTTCATAAAATATTAAAAAATACAAAAAATAATCTTCCCTCACCCTTAGACCTAATTAGAGTAGTTTTTCATACCTAACGAACACTATTCCCTGTGGAGAACGATCAATCCCCCGTACTTACCACTACACTATACTACATCGGTCAGGTACACTGCCTGGTGGGGTTGTAAGCCTCTTGAGATCCCTCGAGAGGTAAAACCTGTTGTAAGGTTGCAAAACCCGCGCATCACACTCTTTCCACCTTTGGAAGGCTGTTTCAGCTTCCATGCTCCATTGATAGGATTTTTCGTTGATGCCTTCATTGCGAGCTTTGGAAAGTGATGAAGACCTGTTGACACCCTTCAACAAAAATTCTATTAGTGTTTCCAGCTTGTCTTTCAGACCGTGAGTTTTCCCTGGTGATCTTTTAATCTGCACCTTCAGGGTAATTCTCTCTTTGGCCTGGGTCCTTCATCTTGCGAATGGATGTTCATTCGACCGTTCTTTTTCAATGCCGAAGGAGCACATTCTTGGATTTAGCTTCAGGTTGATTCTCCTCAACTGCACAAGGGTTTGTTCGACATCGTAAAAGAGGTCTTCTTTTGTTTTGCTTTGCGTAACCAAGTATCCTTCACGAACTTCGAGGTTTTTCCCTAGCTGTTTTCTAAAGGCCTTTTCTATTAGCCTGTTGTATGTAGCCTCAGTATTCCCTAAACCGAAAGGCATTCTTTTGGAACAGTAGGTGCTTTTACCTACGTGAAAGGCCGTTTTTTCTTCGTCCTCTTCTGGCATCTGTATCTGATGGCATCCCTTGTCCGTACTGAGGAAACATTCCCAACGAAATTCAGATGATGACCATTGTTTTCCTATCGACAAGTAACTTTCTCTTTGGCAAGCTTTGTTAATGTCTTCGAAGTTAACCCTTACCTTCCATTCTCCGTCCCTTCGTTGGGTTGCAATTGGATTAGTGACCCATGGGGGATTTTCTACCTTTCTGAGTATGCTTGCCTCCGTGAGTTTGCCAACTTCCTTGTGAATGACCATGCTTCGTTCAGGTGTCACATGGCGAGGCTTTTGTTTAGTCGGCTCGATGTGTTTGGACTCATTGAGCTTGTGTTCCATACTAAAAGGCTTGTTGTCGATTGTGAGTGACCTCGGAACCCCTGTCATGTCTGAGTATTTCCATACGAACACATCTTCATAGGCCTTGAGCAACCTCTCCAACCTTTTCTTGAAGGTGGTTGGAAGTTGCTTTCCAATCATCACCCTTTGTTCAGGATACGAGTTGTTTATCACAAGATGCTCCTCAGCTTCCATGCGCTTCGCTACGTGTTTCATAGATTCTTGGTTACGTTGTTCATCTCTTCGTCGGTCCTCCTGTATACCTCCTTCATCATAGCTAGAAAAGATAGTACCAACGTCATGTGCTGTTTGGAACTTGACTGTAGCATGCACAGTGGAGACACGATGCCCATTGTTTGCATGGCTGTCCTTCCGATTAGCATATTATAGGGGGATCGGGACCTTACGATGACAAAATTGAGGATCTCCGTCCTCGCAAATCTTCCTTCTCCAAATGTCACTTCCAAAGGTATTTCTCCTAGAGGCCCTAAACGTTCACCCGAGAATCCTACCAGAGGCATTTTTGGCTTCACTTATTTGGCCCTAATCGAAGGCTTAAGCTTCATGAGGCAATGCTCGTAAATTATTTCACAAGAACTTCCGCAGTCCATATAGACTTTGTTATTCTCTAGGTTTGAGACTGTAACCTTAATAACCACCGGACCTTTAGAGGGAAGCCTTCGCGCCTCGGACTGAAATGTTATATCTTCTACTTCAGGCATATCTCTATCGGAGGCCCTCCTTCTTAAGTTGGAGGAGTCTCTGTGAACCATTAGAATGGGAGCCTCTTGCGGGGTGGTGTCTTTTCCAAATTGTGTGTCGGTGACCTTTTCCTTGCCCTTCTTTATTCCCTTTACCAGGTGCGTCAACTGTCCAGACTTAACTGCCTCTTCTATCTGTTTCTTCAATTCTCGGCAACTGTTTGTGTCATGGCTAAAGTCCTCGTGGAAGTAGCAATACTTAGTCGTATCCCTGTTCTTGCCCTTTCCCGTCATACGAGGGGTGCTTCGAAGGCTTTCGCAGCCTTTTCTGTGGCCAGAATTTCCCTTGGGGATTTCGTCAGACTCCCTAGCAAACCATGATTCGGGCCTTTGCTATAAGGGGTAAACCTGTTATGGTTCTTGTTCTTTTCTTCGACCGTTCCCATGAGGAGTGCTTTGCGACCTTGTTACCTTCCACCGGAGCCCCGTTGGTAGACACTTCCTTAGCCTCTATCCAAGTGTACGTTCTTTCCATCAGGCCTTTATAAGTTGCCGGAAGGTCCGTAGATAGGAACTCCACAAGGTGGCGGTTCCGTAGGCCATGCACGAAACCGGAGATACGCTGCTCTTCATGTAAGCCCAGGATTTGCAGAGTTTCGTCGGTGTACCTTGTAACGAAGCTTCTTGTGCTTTCGTTCTCCTTCTGCTTAATGTTATGTACTGTGAGGTGGGTCCTTGTGAACTTCTTCTGCTGGCTAAAGTGCGAATGGAACTTAGCCTTCAGATCATCAAGATTAACAATGCTGCCTGGTTTCTGCGCATTCCACCAGATACGGGTGGAATCTCGAAGGGTGTACGTAAACATGTGACAGGCTACTGGCATGACCCACTTTTGCATCATTATAGCTCCTTCGAATAAGTGTATAAAGTTATTTGGATCCCCTTTTCCATCATAGGTGCCTATGTGTGAAGGCATCTTCAAACCATCGGGTAACGGATAGTCCTCAATCCATCTTACAAAAGACGTCGCAGGGCCCGCGGGCTCTGGATATAGACAGTTGTAAGGTGTCATGTTTGTGGGGACGGTGTTGTATGGATTATGAGGAGGAGGTACCCCCGAAGGGGTTTGATTAGGATAAGGAGGATAAGGTGTTCCTATGTTGACAGGGTAGCCTTTGTACATAGTATACGAGGGGTACACCATGGGCTGCCCGTAGGACATAGTAGCTTGCGGGAACTGGTGGTTACTAGGTTGTACATTTGTGGGAGGATAAAGGTTTTGAGGATGATTCGGAGTTTGAAACGGGGGGTACATACCATTGGGAGGAAGGCTTCCTCCCGTGTTGAACGAAAACGGATAGCTTCCCACACCGGATGTGTGAGAAGGTTGTAGTGGAACCCCTGCTTCGGTTCTCCCCAGATGTGCGGCTAACAAAGGAGGTAGGTTTACCTTCAGGACTTCCCTTCGTTGGTTCCTCCCATTAGAACCTTCGACCATCGTTCCTTCTCTTCTCGTGGGGGCCCTTTTAGGGACCACCTCAAAGCCAACAGTCCTTCCTCCGGTCCTTCTAAAAACAGGAGACCCAATACGTAAAATTGGGTGAGTAGCCCCAGGAACCGGAGGCCTTGGCTCCTTTTCCATCTCTTCGTCATATTCATCACTGGAGTATTCCATCTCCCTTCGCATCTCTGTGTTCCGAACTTGTCTCCTTCGAGCCCTTAACAAAGATTCTAGCTCTTCGTAATTAGCCTCAACAAAGGCAGGGCTAATAACAGGTTCTGGGTTAGTTGATGTTGATGCACGGTGATTGGGCGTTATTTCAGGGTGAGGTCGTGTGGTGAAGGTGGACGCCGTAATTGGCGGAAGACTGTTAGCGTCGGTTACTGGTATTGGGGTTAAAGTCGAGAAACCCAGTGGGTGTGAAACTTATCTTTCTTGATTCATGCCGGAAAAGTAGTGAGTGTGTTTGACTGGTTATTTGCTTGGAATAACGAGACCAATTGTAGCGGGTCCCATGGATGGCGCCACTGATTGTACAATAAATTGCACGACCAGGCCTTCGATGGTGATCAAAGGATATAGGGGATGTTGTGGTTGAGCCAAGCTTGTGTCTAACCTGAAAATAAGAATTACAAAGATACTACGTTAAGTGATTGCGCAGGGGTTGGGCCCTGCGAACCACCTCCGGCGTGTGAATAAGTATTTGGTATGGAAAGTTTAGTGAAAGTATATTAAAGTAGGGTTGTTAAGATTGCATACCAGACTTGTAGATCGTCCAAGCTATTTATAGGGGAGAAAAACAGCTTGGAGAGTGCTTACACCTTTTCGGAGATCATGGGGGCGTCCCATGATAAATGGCAACCGCTAGGGGTTAATATCTTACTCCTCCTGGTTTAGCGGGAAAGCTAAGGAGGGAGATGAGACGTGGGTTAGACTTGGTCTTCCCCATGTTTGGACTTGGCATTATTTTGTCCTTACATTTCATCGAAGGATACCCCGAAGGGTTTAATCCTTCGACTAGCGAATTCCCATCTGGTAACTAGGTCATTGATGACTAGTTTTAAGCCAATGAAAGTGTTAGGAGGCTAGCCAGAGCCTCCGATTATGTAGGTTTCGAGCAGTACCGAAGGGGAGTCCTTCGACCTGTTCGGAGGGTACATTATTACTTATCATTATTGGCCTAAAGACAAACAAGAAAAGTATAATGAAGAGGCTACAAAGAAGTTTCAAGAAGAAGAATACTTAGTTGAACAACAACTTCTTGAAAAGGAAAGACTTCAAGATGAGAAAGAGGAGATGGATAGGAGAGAGTATGAGGAATGGGAGGCTAAGAAGATTAGGATGATTGCTGAGGTTGAGCTCTCAAAACTTGTTAAAATTGAAGAGCAAGAAGTAACTGCATTTGATATTAAGACTTGGTTGAAAGAGTTCACTGCCAAGAAACAAAAAGAAGTTGCTGCTGCAAGAAAGAAAAGAAAGATTCTCAGGGGTCCAACACCTCTTCAACAAAGAAAAGAGTATGAGCAGTATTTGAGAAACATGAAGGGATGGAAACTTGTTCAACTCAAAGGATTTTCTGATTCTGATATCTTCAAGATGTACCAACAAGCTAAGAAAGACACTGATAGGTTTATAGCTATTGGGTCAAAGGAATATGAAGAATATATTGCTGAGATGAATAAGAAAAGAAGGGGTCCTGAGAAAGTAAAAGAGGCAGAGCAAGTGTTAGAGGCTGAGAAAGTTGAAGAGCCTAAAGTAGTAGAGCAGGTGGATGAAAGTAAAGCAGAGAATACACCTTCTCCTAGTCATGGTAGTAAGAAAAGAGGAGTTAGAAGGAAGACTTTTGCTAGGAAGAAGGGGAAGGTCAATATTCCAAGCAACCTAGGATTGGATAAGGAAGAAGTGTTAAAGTCTGATGATGAGGAAGATGATAGTGGATCTGATGGTGATAGACAGAGAGTGATGGCTCTCACAGTCCTTTCAAAAGAATCAGAACCAGAGATCACTAATGCAGCTCCTTTGGCAGCCAAACATCCAATTATTCATGTCTCTTCAGGGTATGAATGTGCTACTAGAACATTTTTTGATGTCAAGAGAACTGACGGAAAGAACTACAGGTTTCTTAGGCTTCAACAGATGTTACATTACTTTGATAGAGAGGATGTTTGTACACTTTGGAGAATGATGAAGGAGAAGTTTGGTGCTACAAAGTTCAACATTTCAACACAAGATGATCCTCAAGCTATGGCTGATTTTATCATGTGGCATTCTCTGAAATTGATGTTTGATCCTTCTATGGAGGATTCAGAATGGAGAGAGATAAAAGGTTGCAAAGTTAGAAGATGGATGCTTTTTCAAAGTTCTGGAGTTCATGTTTTGGAACTTGGGCCTTACACCTTGTATATGTTGGCAGAAAAAGATTATCCAGCTTTAAACTCTTATAAGGAGATCTTACAGCAGATGGTGCAGAATGGGACACTTAAATTGCAAAAACATTTTATGTCTGATCATCAAGCTTACAAGTTGCTGAGGAAGTATGAAAAGATACTTGATCCAAGCTTGAGAAAGAAGAAGTAGAATGTTTGGAAGCATCCTCCTGGTGTTTATTTGAGCTTAGAAGAAACTTGATGATTTGGGGAGCAAATATCAAGTTTATGGGAGGATTGTTGGGTTTTGAGATTCAGTTGCTTAGAAATTGTTTAAGTGTCATACTGCTGCTAGCCAGATAATACTACAGCTAGTGTTATCATTCTGTTGCTGAAGAGCTGAAGATTCTGCTGCTTAAGAGATAATATTATGTACGTGTTTTGTAATTATAGAAAAGATATTGTCTTGTATAGAAAGCTATTGTAAACCGTGTAGGACTCCTTAGTCTATAAAAGGGATTCCTAGGGTTAGAGTTCAGTACGTATCAAAGTATTCACTTCAAGGTTGTAAACCCTAGCATTGTTGAGTGCTCGTATATTATTAATATATTGAAGTGTTGATTGTGAAATCATTGTTCATTGTTCTTCGTAAGTTAAACATTATTTTCCGCATTTTGTTTAAGTTATTATTCTAAGTCAGCTTCTATAGGATCTTTGCTCAACTGGGATCAACAACCTTTCCTTTTTTCCCGGGCTTTATGAGTCTAATTTATTTGCATGTTTCCTAGATCATATATGACAAGTGTTGAACATGTTTTCTAGGGCCTACAAAGATTTTTGGTATTCAAGCTCAAAATACCTTTTGAGTTTCTAATGAGGCGAAGAGTGTTACGCTTTTAGGGGGTCATTTAAGCCCTGAATCGTGATTATATGATCAAATATTACCTTAAATCGTTTCTTTTGTCAATTTAGGTACTTTGGAGAAGAATTCTGGAAAATGAAGCATTTTGGACGTTTTTGGAGCAAAAAGTGAAGAAAACGACAAAGTCAAGAAACCATGCTGAAAATTGTACCTGACGGCGTCAGACACCACAAGGTAACGCTGTCAATTGAAGACAAAAGAGGTGGATTTATGTTTGTACTAGACGATCAAGAGAAGAAATCAAGGATTAACACCTGACGGCGTCAGGTGTTATAAAATGTAGGCCGTCTCGTGTAATGCTAAAGAGAGACAACCTAGAGGATTTTATAAGGTGACGACATCAGAAGTGGATCTAGGTGATCCGAGAACCCTAAACACGGCGAGTTGACGGCGTCAAACCTTATAAGCTGACGCCATCATATTGTAAAATCTATATATATTTTAGGTTTTCATTCATTAAGGGAGGAACTTTTTGGTGGAATACACACACAAAACCTAGGACGATTTTCTGACCTTTTCAAGGGTTTCATACCCTTTTTTCTTCCATGTTCAATTAAAGATAAGTTATCCATCAATCATTCAATATGTCTATGTGTTGTTTGATTATATCTTATGCTTGTCTTTCTTTTAACATGCTAGGCTAGGTTTATTTGTGTTTGCTTAGATGTAATGAAACCTAGTTATTGATTGTTGATTGATGGTTTGTTATTAATTGTTGTTGGGTGAATGATATCGATGTTAGGCTTAAGAAAACTGGCTAATCTCCTATATTGTAACTTGCTTGAATGTCTTAAGAAACATGAATCGGATGTGTACTACGATTTTAATGGTTGTATTTAATGCATAAGTGACTATTAAGGAGGCCATGATAGGATACTAAACGTGTCGTCATAGGAAGAGATAGAAGCTTATAGAGTTGGGGAAGATCATACACGGCCCCACGAATGGTATTGAGGAATGCAACCCTTCATCCACGCAATTGTATCAAACTTATCAATTAATAAAAGATAGCTAGGGAGTAATGAAATCTAAGTAAACACGTTTTATCAATATAAGAGTTTTCTCATTTTATTTTCTTGTCATTTTATTTTGTTTGTTTAAGTAGTTATTTGGGTTAGTTGACTAGCAACTAATTCTGCCCACTCTTCCAAAACCGAGATTTTTACTTGCTTTCCATAAAATATAAAAAAATACAAAAAGAATCATCCCTCACCCCTAGACCTAATTAGACTACTTTCATTCCTAATGAACACTATTCCCCGAGAGAACGATCAATCCCCCGGTACTTGCCACTACACGATACTACATCGGTCAGGTACACTGCCTGGTGGGGATTGCAAGCTTCTCAAGATCCCTTAAGAGGTAAAACCTTTTACGTAGACCGCAATCCACGTATCAAGTTTTTGGCGCCGCTGCCGGGGAATAGTTATTGCTTAATGATGTGTGTTATTTTACACATATTTTTGACCTTAGTTTAAGTGTGTATAAGACCAAAAACTAACGTGAAACGCCAAAGATATAGTGTTTTTGTGTTTGTGACTGTGCAGGAAAGGATATTGCATAAATGGCATGAAAACCAACCAAAAAGCCCTAAAAGAGCACGAGATTTGGAAAAGAGTTAAGAAGCCGAATCAAAGATGAAGTTTACTCAAGTAAAGCCCGTGACGATGTTTTCATTACTTAAAGGCTCGTGAATATGAAAGAGATACTTAATCGAAGATTAAAGATGGTTATTATGTATAAGCTTCCCAAACTCGAGCAAGTGGTCACTTTTATATCATTGAAGACTTTATGAAGACTCGTTAACATATTCCTCAAGATTACAAGGACTTAAGTTTACTTTTTAGAAGTCGTTTAGTAGTGTAATAGAAGTTTATGTGTCATTTCATAAACAAATAGAGTTAAGGGGGCTTGATGTAAAAGGATTCCACCATGGAAACCTTAAATACCCACCTTAAGCTTCATTTTGAAGCTAGTCTTCATTTTGTTTTAAATTTCATGTCATTTATTTTCTTGTCATTTATTTTATGTAAGTTTTATTTTCTTGTCATTTAAATTTATGTCAATTTAATTTTCATGTCTTGATTTACTTATTGTCATTTTATTGTCTTAATCTTTACAAGTTCTTTCTTAATCTTTACAAGTTTTTATTAATTTTCTTGTCACCTTTGCATGGTTTTCATTTAAGTTTCATAAAAAGCTTATGGGTTAGGGCTTACAAAAGAAGCCGTGGCTTATTTGCTTATTTCTAAGCTTATTTTAGTGTCTTAACGTTTTATTTATCAAGTTTTTACAAGTTTTATTTACCTTTTATTAAATTTTTGTGTCACGTTATAAGTTTTTAATGTCCAGTATGTCATTTAGGGTTTAGTAGCGAGTTTGTAGTTTTTTAGGGGTTTAATAGCGAGTTTAGGTTTTAGAGAATAGCGAGTTTGCTATTTTTCAAAGAGGCTAGCGAGTTTGTATAACTGCCTAGCGAGTTTGGATCCATATAGCTAGCGAGTTTGTGTCCCTAGTATAGCGAGTATAGTTTTTTTCTAGGTCTAGCGAGTTTGTGTCCCTAGCATAGCGAGTATAGTTTTTTTTATGTCCTAGCGAGTTTGTTTCTTAGGGATAGCGAGTATGGATTTTTGTTGGTAGCGAGTTTTGATATTTTTAGAGTGCTAGCGAGTTTATTTTTCTATTTATTGAGTCAACTTTATTTTTAGTTTATTTTGAGTCGTGTCTAGTTTTCTCCTCTTCTTTTCTTATTTCTTTCTCAAGTCGAGTTAGACTTTTATTTTCTCCATCGTTCTTCGAGTGGAGTTTTGTTTGGTTCATTCCTAAACGAAACTCTGCCGAATTTTCTTTAATTTCTTTTTAACTTAGCTTATTTTTCTTTTACTTGTTTTATTTTCTTTTAAACATTTACTTTACTTTTCTTTTATTAATTAAACTTAAAAACCAAAAACATCTTGCATTTCTTATTTCATTTCAATTTCTTTTTATCTACTTTATCTTTCTTTCTTTCTTTTATTTCTTTTAACGTTTATGACTTCTTTTCTCGTTCATTTTAACTTCTTTACTCACGTTTTACTTTTCTTAAAGTTTTAAATAAAGTTTAGTA
This sequence comes from Artemisia annua, assembly GCA_014162995.1. NCBI lineage: Eukaryota > Viridiplantae > Streptophyta > Magnoliopsida > Asterales > Asteraceae > Artemisia > Artemisia annua. The sequence goes on along the minus strand of LBNU01011956.1, from coordinate 130,720 downwards.
GCGTAAACAAAACCAAAACATATCTTTAAACCCATTCACATCACATAACTCACGGTTTTGAACGACTAAGATCCATTCAACCCTCGTTGGGACTACGACCCGAGGTTCTTAAGCTTCACCGCTTGTTCTGCCTCGCATCAATTTTTGGCGCCGCTGCCGGGGAGCGGTTGATAAGATTAAGTTGTTTGATCGTTCGAGACTTGTGATTTGAAGACCCTTCTGTTAGAAGTTAACGCTTTTTCTTAAAAAACAAAAACAACAAAAAAAATTTATAAAACCTATAAAAACCAAAAATATTTTCTCATTTCTTTTATAAACTTATAAAAACTAAAAAGATTTTCTTTTCTACTTTCTTTTTCACTTTGTTTTGTTTTGATTTGTATGATCACTCGTTCCAAGTCTAACTTGAACGAATCTTCTTCTTCTTCTTCCACAGTGCCAACTAACCGCAGTCGTCGTAGACGGAGGCAAAGAAACGTACCCGAGTTACGTGATCCTCCTACTCCCATCACCGAGATGGCCGACCAACGCACGATGCAGGATGATGTGTGTTATTTTACACATGTTTTTGACCTTAGTTTAAGTGTAGAAAAGACCAAAAACTAACGTGAAACGCCAAAGATATAGTGTTTTTGTGTTTGTGACTGTGCAGGAAAGGATATTGCATAAATGGCATGAAAACCAACCAAAAAGCCCTAAAAGAGCACGAGATTTGGAAAAGAGTCAAGAAGCCGAGTCAAAGATGAAATCTACTCAAGTAAAGCCCGTGACGATGTTTTCATTACTTAAAGGCTCGTAAATATGAAAGAGATACTTAATCGAAGATTAAAGATGATTATCATGTATAAGCTTCCCAAACTCGAGCAAGTGGTCACTCTTATATCATTGAAGACTTTATGAAGACTCGTTAACATATTCCTCAAGATTACAAGGACTTAAGTTTACTTTTTAGAAGTCGTTTAGAAGTATAATAGAAGTTTATATGTCATTTCATAAACAAATAGAGTTGAGGGGGCTTGATGTAAAAGGAATCCACCATGGAAACCTTAAATACCCACCTTAAGCTTCATTTTGAAGCTAGTCTTAATTTTTTTTGAGTCTTTAGTTTTCATTTAATTTTCTTGTCATTTTATTTTATGTAAGTTTTATTTACTTGTCATTTAAGTTTATGTCAATTTAATTTTCATGTCTTGATTTACTTATTGTCATTTTATTGTCTTAATCTTTACAAGTTCTTTCTTAATCTTTACAAGTTTTTATTAATTTTCTTGTCACCTTTGCATGGTTTTCATTTAAGTTTCATAAAAAGCTTATGGGTTAGGGCTTACAAAAGAAGCCGTGGCTTATTTGCTTATTTCTAAGCTTATTTTAGTGTCTTTACATTTTATTTACCAAGTTTTTACAAGTCTTATTTATTAATTTTTATAAAATTTATGTCACGTTAAAAGTTTTTTAGAGTCCAGTGAGTTTAGTTTTTAGGGTTTAGTAGCGAGTTTGATTTTTAGGGTTTAATAGCGAGTTTGTTTTATTTTTATTTAGCGAGTTTAGTTTTTTTTATATAGCGAGTATTAGTCAACAAGTAGCATAGCGAGTATTTGTAAGTCAACATTATGACTAGCGAGTATGGTAAGTTAGTCAGTAGCGAGTATGATTAGAAAAGAAATTAGATAGCGAGTTTCATGTACATATTCCTAGCGAGTTTAGAAGTCAACATATTCCTAGCGAATTTAGAAAAGTCAAAGAAGATGATAGCGAGTTTGGCACATAAGCTAGCGAGTTTGGAAATGAAATTTTAGATAGCGAGTATTACAAAAGAATTATGTAGCGAGTTTGGATTTACATTTATAGCGAGTTTGAATTTTTTCATTTAGGTAGCGAGTATTATTTTTTTTTACATAGCGAGTTTCAAGTTATTTTTATTAGTAGCGAGTATTGTTTTTTTTGTGTCACTTTATTTTTAGTCTAAGTCTTTGAGTCGTGTCTTGTTCTAGTCTTTTCCTATCTTATTTCTTTTACAAGCCGAGCTAGGCTTTTGTTTTCTCCATCGTTCTTCGAGTGGAGTTTTGTTTGGGTCATTCCTAAACGAAACTCTGCCGAATTTTCTTTGATTTCTTTTAACTTAGTCTATTTTTCTTTTAACTTGTTTTATTTTCTTTCAAACATTTACTTCACTTTTCTTTTGTCATTTAAATCCAAAACCACAAAAACATTTTACACTATTATTTTATTTTCATTTCTTTTATTTACTTTATCTTTATTTATTTTATTTCTTTCTTTTATTTCTTTTTACGTTTATGTTTTCTTTTCTCGTTTATTTTAATTTCTTTACTCACGTTTTACTTTTCATTTAGTTTTAAATAACGTTTAGTAGCGTAATTAAACCCAAAACATATCTTTAAACCCATTCACATCACATAACTCACGGTTTTGAACGACTAAGATCAGTTCAACCCTCGTTGGGACTACGACCCGAGGTTCTTAAGCTTCACCGCTTGGTCCGCCTCGATCAATTTTTGGCGCCGCTGCCGGGGAGCGGTTGATTAGATTAAGTTGTTTGATCGTTCGAGACTTGTGATTTGAAGACCCTTCTTTTAGAAGTTAACGCTTTTTCTTAAAAACAAAAACAACAAAAAAATTATAAAACCTATAAAAACCAAAAATATTTTCTCTTTTCTTTTATAAACTTATAAAAACCAAAAAGATTTTCTTTTCTACTTTCTTTTTCACTTTGTTTTGTTTTGATTTGTATGATCACTCGTTCCAAGTCTAACTTGAACGAGTCGTCTTCTTCTTCCACAGTGCCAACTAACCGCAGTCGTCGTAGACGGAGGCAAAGAAACGTACCCGAGTTACGTGATCTTCCTACTCCCATCACCGAGATGGCCGACCAACGCACGATGCAGGAATTGCTCCAATGTCCTACCGAAGGATATGGAGATGCTATTGTTCTACCCCAAATCCTTTCTGAGAATTTTGAGCTTAAAACCGGTTTGATTCAACTTGTCACTTCTAATCAATTTCAAGGTTTTGAAAGGGACGATCCTCATGCCCACATCCGTTGGTTCAACAAGTTAACTTCAACCATGAAATTCAAAGATGTCCCTCATGAAGCTATTAAGCTAATGCTCTTTCCCTTTTCTCTAGAGGGGGCAGCCCGAGTTTGGCTCGAGAAAGAACCCCCTCGTTCCATTACCACTTGGGAAGAGCTTGTTTCAAAATTCGTTAATCATTTCTTTCCCCCATCCAAAACAACAAACCTAAAGAATGATATAACCAATTTTCAGCAACGTTTTGATGAAAGCTTTGGTGAGGCATGGGAACGTTTCAAGGATCTTCTTCGCAAGTGTCCTCACCATGGTTTCTCCGAATTGCACCAAATCGATACGTTCTATAACGCTTTGACTCAAAACGATCAAGATTCTTTGAACTCAGCCGCCGGTGGCAATATCTTGAATCGTACGCCACGGGATATTCTTACTATCATTGAGAACAAATCAAAGGTTCCGACTTCTCGTAACAAACCGAATGTTTCGAAAGCAACGTTGTTTAATCCTTCTTCTTCGACGTCATCGGCCCAACCATCGGAGATGGCCGAACTTACCGATGCTTTACGTTTGATGATGAAAGAGTTTAAGAACCAGAATCAGAAACCCGAGCCCGTTAAAGCTGTTAATGAAGTGTGTGTGATTTGTGGTGGTCCCCATCAGTATTATAATTGTCAAGCCACCGATGGCCAAATTGGTAATGCTGACGTTGCAGCTGCTAACTTTATTCAAAACCAAGGTTTTAGACCTAACAACCAAATGGGACCACCAGGATTTCCACCATTGCAAACTCATCAAAACCGTTACCCTCAAAATAACCAAGGTTATCAAAACCAAGGTTACAACCAAAACCGTGCAACAAGCTACAATCAAAACCAAGGTTATCAAAATTATCAAAGTTCTCCACCCCAACAAACTTTTAACCAACAACCACCACCAAGGTCAACGTCTCCTGAGCTCGCCAATTACATCAAAACCAATGACGTGAGCATGCGAGCAATGCAAAACCAAATCAACAACTTGAAGGTTGACTTTAAGAAGGAAATCGACGCGTCAATGTCTCAACAGACTAATGAGCTTAAGCAAATGATGAACGCTTTTATGCAAATGAATCAACCATCATCGTCGAGTTGTCTTCCAAGTAATACGATTCATAACCCACGTGGTGATTTGAAAGCGATTACGACTAGAAGTGGTGTGTCATACGAAGGACCCACGGTTCCGACTACCTCGTCTTCTTTACCCCCTAAGGTGGTCGTCCGTGAGACCGAGGCGACAAAGGATAAGGAAATTCCTACTAACAACGGAAGGACCGAATACATCCAACCTCCGGTTGTCCAAAGTGAACCAAAGTTTAAAAGATCATTGCCTTATCCGGTTAACCCAAAGTTTCGTGAAAAAAATCACCAACAAATGAAAAAATTTCTTCAAATTTTTCAAGATCTTCACTTTGACTTGAGTTTTGCGGATGCTTTGCTTTATATGCCTAAATTTGCTACAACTTTCAAAAGCTTAATGAGTAACAAAGAAAAATTATTGGATATTGCTAACACGCCTTTGAATGAGAATTGCTCGGCGGTTGTCTTAAAGAAACTTCCCGAAAAACTTGAAGACCCCGGCAAATTTCTAATTCCTTGTGATTTCCCGGGAATGATCGAATGCCTAGCCTTGGCCGATCTTGGCGCAAGCATCAATCTTATGCCCTTGTCCGTTTGGAAACAACTATCTCTCCCCGAATTAACTCCTACTCGAATGACCCTCGAGCTCGCGAACCGTTCTATCGCTCATGCAAAAGGTATCGCTGAAGATGTCATCGTAAAGGTTGGAAAGTTCTATTTCCCGGTTGATTTTGTTGTTTGTGATTTTGATGCCGATCCTCGAGTTCCTCTCATTCTTGGGAGAGGATTCTTGAAAACGAGCCATGCTTTAGTTGATGTTTTTGCGGAAGAAGTCACTCTCCGAGTTGAGGATGAGGCCATCACGTTTAATATCCAACAAACTTCTACAAACGCCGCCAATACATTTTCGGTTAAAAGTATTGATGTCAAAGATGTTAGTAATGATGTTTCTTCCGAGTCTTCCAATCCTTCCCTTCCGAATGAGGAAAGTGATTTTTCTACGGAAGAGCTCAAAATTTTCTCTCATAATGATCCCGTTTTACCTCAAATTGATGAAGCTGTCTTTGATATGGAGGCAGATATTCGCTTAATTGAAAAATTGTTGAATGAACCACCGTCAACTCTCCCTCCCGAAAAAGTCAACTTGGATACCAAACCGTTTGAATCCGATTCTAAGTCCAAAGATCAAAGTAGTGGCAGTACCACTTCTAGAGTCGATGCTCTTCTTGAGGAGTTCGCCGATGAACTCGCTCTCCTTGATTCCATTCCACGAGAGGATGAGGACGTTGAATCCGACTTACGCAGATTGGAGTTTCTACTAAATAACGACGATGATGATTTTGTTGATGTTCAAGTTAATAAAAAACAAGTTGATAATTTCTCAAATCAAACTTCATCACTTGGTTCGCACTTTGAGCTTACCAACGACCAAAGTGATGATGAACTTTTTGATTTCAAGGCCGATCAAAGTGAGTGGAAAAACATTTTATATGGAAAGTCTTTTGAAGAAAAATCTTTTGATGATCAAAGTGATGATGAACTTTTTGACTTTAATGCTGATCAAACCGAATGGCGAAATATTTAATATGGAAAATCTGTTGATGAAAAATCTTTTGAGAAAAAGTATTTGAATGAAAAATCTCAGGAAAAAGAATTCAAAATGGAGTTTAAAACGATAACAATCAATGAGGAATCTACTTTTGAGCTAAATGATTTATCTCCTTTTGAGGATGATTTGTTTTCTTCCGATGAGTCCACCATCGAGTACCTTTCCGATTTTTCCTGTGAAGACAAAGTTTTTAATCCAGGAATACTCGAGCGTGGTAAAACTCATCCTTTGATGAATGTAACTCCAAACAAAAATTCTGAGCAGTTTTTAATGATGAAGGAAAATGATTGCTTTTCGCTCACTTCTGAGCTAAAATCTTTATCATTGATGAAAACAAAATCTTTGCTACCGTTTGACACGGGGAATGAGGACACTATTCTTGATCNGAAGAAGAAGGACACACAACCACAGGATGGAGATCTGAAAGGCCAAGTTCAAAAGCTAACAAAACAGGTCACAACATTGACTAGTCAATTCAAGGATCTCAAAGAGTTGACTGCTCTGGTTGAAAAGCTCCTACAAGCTGATATGAGTGGCATGATCAAGTCATACACCGAAGAATATCTCAACGACAACCTTGTTGCCATCACCACTCCAACAGTGTCCGAACTTCTTCAACCGATTCAGACAACGTTGAATACCAGGATCAAACATAGCATGGAACAAATGCTTCAGTCTACACCATTCTATCTTCGAACCAACAGGGCTCCAACAGCACCTACTGATCTTACAACCGAGCAACTACAAGCCTTGTTAGCTGAAAAGCTCAGAGATAAAAAGGAAAAGACTCCTGAAGAATCAACAATGTTTGAAGCGTTGAAAGCCATTGCCTCCAAGGAGTCATGCAAGGAAGCAGCTGGCAAATTAAAACGACCAAGGAAAGATGATGATCCTGATGCTGATTGATGTGTGTTATTTTACACATATTTTTGACCTTAGTTTAAGTGTAGAAAAGACCAAAAACTAACGCGAAACGCCAAAGATATCTTGTTTTTGTGTTTGTGACTGTGCAGGAAAGGATATTGCATAAATGGCATGAAAACCAACCAAAAAGCCCTAAAAGAGCACGAGATTTGGAAAAGAGTCAAAGAAGCCGAGTCAAAGATGAAATTTACTCAAGTAAAGCCCGTGACGATGTTTTCATTACTTTAAGGCTCGTGAATATGAAAGAGATACTTAATCGAAGATTAAAGATGATTATCATGTATAAGCTTCCCAAACTCGAGCAAGTGGTCACTTTTATATCATTGAAGACTTTATGAAGATTCGTTAACATATTCCTCAAGATTACAAGGACTTAAGTTTACTTTTTAGAAGTTGTTTAGTAGTGTAATAGAAGTTTANCGTTGAAGACTTTATGAAGACTCGTTAACATATTCCTCAAGATTACAAGGACTTAAGTTTACTTTTTAGAAGTTGTTTAGTAGTGTAATAGAAGTTTATGTGTCATTTCATAAATAAATAGAGTTAAGGGGGCTTGATGTAAAAGGATTCCACCATGGAAACCTTAAATACCCACCTTAAGCTTCATTTTGAAGCTAGTAGTCCTAGTCTTAGTTAGTCTTCATTTTTAGTTTTTCATTATGTCATTTTAATTTTATGTCATTTACTTAACTTGTCATTTAAATTCTTGTCATTTAAGTTTATGTCAATTTAATTTCCATGTCTTGATTTACTTATTGTCATTTTATTGCTTTAATCTTTACAAGTCATTTCTTAATTTTTACAAGCTTTTATTAATTTTCTTGTCACCTTTGCATGATTTTAATTTAAGTTTCATAAAAAGCTTATGGGTTAGGGCTTGCAAGAGAAGCCGTGGCTTATTTTCTTATTTCTAAGCTTATTTTAGTGTCTTAACGTTTTATTTATTAAGTTTTTACATGTCTTGTTCACCTTTTATTAAATTTCAGTGTCACGTTAAATGTTTTAGAGTCCAGTAAGTTACTTAGGGTTTAGTAGCGAATTTGGTGTCATTTAGGGTTTTATAGCGAGTTTCCTTTTTTCACTTGTAGCGAGTTTGGTGTTTTGTTTCTAAGGCTAGCGAGTATGATATACTGCCTAGCGAGTTTGTTTCTTTGAGTCTAGCGAGTATGAGTTTTTAGTAGGCTAGCGAGTATAGTTTCCTTGGTGTATCGAGTTTCATTTTTTTTTCATAGTAGCGAGTATGGAGTCAAAAGGTAGCGAGTTTGTGTTCCAAAAATCCATAGCGAGTTTGTGTCTTAGGTGTTCTTAGCGAGTTTGTGTCTTTGGTTTCAAGTGTAGCGAGTTTGGTTCTTTTTGTGTCAGTTTCATTTTTAGTCTAAGTCTTTGAGTCGTGTCTTGTTCTAGTCTTTTCTTATCGTATTACTTTTACAAGCCGAGCTAGGCTTTTGTTTTCTCCATCGTTCTTCGAGTGGAGTTTCGTTCGGTTCATTCCTAAACGAAACTCTGCCGAATTTTCTTTAATTTCTTTTAACTTAGTCTATTTTCTTTTAACTTGTTTTATTTTCTTTTAAACATTTACTTCACTTTTCTTTTATCATTTAAATCTAAAACCACAAAAACATTTTACACTATTATTTTATTTTCATTTCTTTTATTTACTTTATCTTTATTTCTTTTATTTCTTTCTTTTATTTCTTTTTACGTTTATGTTTTCTTTTCTCGTTCATTTTAATTTCTTTACTCACGTTTTACTTTTCATTAAGTTTTAAATAACGTTTAGTAGCGTAATTAAACCCAAAACATATCTTTAAACCCATTCACATCACATAACTCACGGTTTTGAACGACTAAGATCCATTCAACCCTCGTTGGGACTACGACCCGAGGTTCTTAAGCTTCACCGCTTAGTTCTGCCTCTGTCATTGATTAATTTGAAGGGAGACTTATCTTTAATTGAACATGAAAGAATCAAGGGTGAAGAACCCTTGAAAAAGCTGACAAAATCGTCTAGGGTTTGTTCCCAAAAATTTGCACACTAATGAATGAAAAATAGATAAGTATATATAGAAAATACACTCTGACGGCGTCAGGTTATAGGCTCTGACGCCGTCAGCTCGCCGCCATTAGGGTTCTCGGATCACCTAGATCCATCTCTGACGCCGTCACTTGTAAAATAGCTCTGGGCCGTCTCTTGTTAGCATTACACCTGACGGCCTAGGATTATTAACACCTGACGCCGTCAGGTGTAAACATCACAATTCTTGCTTAGGGCGTCTGGTACAATCTGAACTCCACTCCTTTGTCTGCATAGCTGACGGCGTCACCTTGTGACTCTGACGCCGTTAGGAAGGATTTCCAGCATTCTTTTGAGACTTTGTCGTTTTCTTCACTTTATGCTCCAAAAACGTCCAAAATGATGTGTTTTCCAGAATTCTTCTCAAAAGTACCTAAAATGACAAAAGGAAAGATTTAAGGCAATATTTGAACATATTAACATGAATTAGGGCTTAAATGAGCCCCTAAAATGGGTACACTTTTCACCTCATCAATAGTCAAAACAGTTAATTATCAAAATCAAAGTATGAGTGATTGCCCTAACAGGGTCAATACAAAAAGTAGTTCGTGGGTTTGTCCTACCTGGCTCAACCCAAAAATAGTTCATTGGTTTGCCCTAACTGGCTCAACCCAAAATAGTTCGTTGGTTTACCCTAACTGGCTCAACCCAAAAATAGTTCGTTGGTTTGCCCTAACTAGGTCAACACCAAAATAGTTATGATTTGTCAAGTAATATTAATTTTCTGCTATATAGTGAACACAAGTTCGTTATTTGATAAAACAGTGGGCTACGTCATTATACGCCCATAACATCAGTCATTGTAATACTGTGTCATGACCACAGTACTACAGCTCTATTGCCCTAAGCCTCATGATACACAACGATTAACAGCCAATCATATAAATAATATGACGCAAAAATAATAGACCCTCAAGATAGTTATTTACAAGTAACCTATGTCATCAAATAAAGTGCGTTCGGTGGCTTTCCTCTAGCAAACCAAACGGGGATTGTCAGTCCCAAATAGATCTACCCACAACTATTTACATTCACCCTACAAGTGATTAAGGTTCATGATCGAGGGTCTTTTGGTAATAAGCAAACTTAGGCAATAGCAGTCAAGTATAACATACAGTTGAAAAGTCACTTGTAATCATGTTTATAGCAGGTATCTCTCCATGAGTTACAAAATGTGTAAACTAGTAAAGTTTATATAAAATATAAGCATGTATTTCCCCCGAAAGTAATTTAAAACAGGTAAAAGGAGTGGGGGCTATGGAACTCACAGTCATATGTAAATAATTAACGAATACTTGTAAAAGTAAAAAACAGTAGTTGAGCATGTATCTCCCCAAAATATTTATAAAAAAAGTATAAAACAAGTAAAAGTAGGGGCTATGACTCATCTGAGTGTAATGGTAGACACAGAATAAGTAATGTTAGAAGTGGAAATGCAAATGACTTCACAAGATAACCTGAATAATTATAGAAGTCTGAGATATGTTTGACTTATCGAGAAATAGTGATATGAAACAATGTCGGATGGCAAAATGGTTTTGTGGCAAAGGTGGCTTGCGTGGCAAAACGCTTAAAGTTCAAAAACAAAGTTATATACAATATAACTTGTCTTTATGTATAAGTATCGTTTATAATTTATATTTCTCGTCATCAATTAATGATATGTATCAAAAGTTGGTGAATGATATATTTGTAGTAAATGTCAATTATCTTTAATTAAGTGAATCGATGAGTTTTGAGAAATAATCATTTCCTGACGTGTATTCAAGTTATCGATAATAAAGTTAAGTCATTACGTTCAATATATATATATATATATATATATATATATATATATATATATTCATTATAGTCTCAAAATGTAGATTTCTATATATGTTATTATGATGACGTCGTAAAACATTACTTTGTCAAATTATATTTATTAGATTGTTGGGTTTCGAGGTGTGAAACAATATATAAAATATATACTTATTAAATTCGTGATTAAATAATATATTAGGACAAATATATTATTTATAGTTTACGACAATGTGGTCACCACATAAAATAAGTGTTAAAACATATTTATTTACATGGAAGGTGGTAAAATAACGTAGCTATATTAGCTTATAAAAGTATTTAAAAGAAAAAAAAATGTCAAGTGAGTTAAAGTTGGAGGTTTAAAATGTAAAAATTTATATAAGTTATAAAACTTATAAAAGTCTTTTAAGAAAAATGGTAAGTGGTGCAAAGACGAAGGGTTGAAACTGTCAAAAGGCAACAGTTGCAAAAATAATCAAAATAACAAAACTTGCCATGGTACAAGGTTCGAACTCGGAACCTCTCGCTCAAGATCAAGCGTCCAAACCAAATGAACTACAAGCTCTTTGTTGTTATAGTTTACAGATTTATTACATTAATATATATATTATAGAGCATCAAATACGACGTCGTGTATGGTCGCTTTCTCTACAGTGTAGCTACAGTGGTTTTTGTTCTCGAGCTTATTTTGGCCCACCCTTTTGGTCCATTTCGCCGCGATAACCCAACCCAAAACAAAAGGCGGTTTGATTTCTCCGGTGATATAAGATGAAGAAGAAGCTAGAAGAATCGACATTTATCAACAAAGATTAAAGATGTGGCTACCTCCCAAAGATTCTTCTACTGCAACATTGAAGCAGTTGCGGTAACCAATGATTAACGGTTGGTGATGGTGAAGATGAGGTTTGATCTTTAAACCCACATTTTCCGATGGTCAGATTAACCCGAAAGGAAATTGTCGCCTTGGCAGTCTACGGTTATCACAGGTAGTGTCCCTTGCCTTTGTGTCTTAAGTGGTTATGGGAAAGGGCAATTTGTGTTTTTAGCTTCAGTGGTACATAATCACAGCTCACCAATTTGGCTGACGCTTTGTTTCTATCTTATATTTGCAGGAAAACGGCATCGAGTTTTGGACCAATTTTCAGCCCGGGTTCTTTACTCTTACCAGAAAGATATGATGCGTCTCTTTGTATGGTAACGGACACTATACTGCACGAGTTTTTGCTCAGTGATATATGCAGTTTTCTGTTCATTATTTTTTTTTGTTGATATTGGAGTTTAGGCTGGAACAATCTTCAATTTATATATTTTGTTACTCCTGTGAAAAAGGTTATTCATTGATTGTGGTCTGGTGAAAGATGAAAATGTCTCGATGGTAAAGATATACAATAACATCGTTTCACCATTCACTTCATCTTTAAAAAAAAGTAACCCGTATCTTGCCGGGTAGCCATACCACGATTGTGGTTGCAGCCTGTTTGGTATTGGGAACTGTGGTCACAAATATGATTATAAACTGTGATGACAAGCTGTGTATAGGCCGTCATCGCACTTAGCACCTGCTATAATAGATATAGATGGTTGGGTTATCGGTTGTCCAGCCCAAAATGTTGCCGCCTTTAATATACATATACACCGGATAAGCTTCGACTTCTGGATACTATCTGGAATTCACCAGACATCAAACCGCCTCTCTCTCAACCGGTGGAACATTTTAGATACGCACACTAACGCTTCTAATCCCGATTTGTTATTGAAGCTGTGGTTGGTATGTTTGATGTGAAAACTCGATTATACCTGACAGAATTTGGGTTAAATTTTTGGTTATAAAGAAAATCTATCATTGGTTTTGTGTAACGGTTGAACCTTGATAGTTAATTTGATACTTTAGGGTTACGGTTTGATTTTGCAACTGATGTTGGCAGATTAGCTGAGCCGGGTGACTCGCAAAAAAGGGATGTTGTTGTGCGGGAAGAAGAAGGAAAAAGGTATCTAAATTTGCTGTTTGTTTCCTTCATTATTAAGTTTGTAATTTGGTTTTGACATCTTACAGCATTATTTGGTTTTGACATCTTGCATAACAGCATTAAATTAGGACAACCAGAGCTCTGAAACTGATTTCCCTTTTTGGCATGACACGACACAATCTCCTTTAGTTGTTTCTCAACATCTTCCATAGGGAGGCTTGCATCTACTATCTGTTGGGTAATTACTACTTTGTTGAGTTAGTGAAAAGGTTTTGATTTTTATTAGTATTTTTGGTTTCAGTTTATGTTTTGGTTTGGCTTTGCAGATCTGAAATGAGAGGATACATTTGGTTTCAGTTTACTAATCACACAAGATGAAGGGAAGATTGTTGGAAGTAGAAATGGAATATCTTTAGGTTTCAAGTAAGTTTTTTTTAGATTGTTCCGTTGTCATTCCACTATTCTTTTATGTTGCTTCAATTTGTTACATTCTATTTTGTGTGTGTAGCATGTGAAGGGGTTTAGATTGGAAGGGCAGGGGAAATATAATCATATGGTTGGAACACTAAAATTGGTAAAAGTGACTTTAGATGGTTACGATTTTCTGTAGATGCTTCAGTTTGTAAAGATTAGGAACAATGAACTATTAAATTTAGGCTATAAAGTGATCGAATTTATCTCAAAATGTATATGTCAAAGCTACTGTCTTGCAATGTTTTCCGAGTCAAGAAGGAGGATCATAAACTACTTCACGAAGGGATGTGGTCATTGTGAATGGTAAATGTTCAATCTACCCTTTCCGACGTCTAATGAGTTATCTGCTAAGTGCTTATTAGTCATCTCAAAGGCCAAAGTTACTGTTTTTAAAGTCATCTGAGATGGTTATGATGTCTTAGACAAGGACTTTTAACACCCTGTTTGTTTCATGTTCAGAATGCAATAACCAGTTACATAAGCTGAATTGGCGTCTTAAAGATGCTCTTGCTGATCCTGCCCACGATAGTGCTATTGATCCTTGAAAAGATATCGACACCAAAAGAGTGAACAGGTAAGTATACGGTAATAACTTCGATCTTAGAAGTTAATTATATGGTGGTGACGTAATCGTTTTTCTGTTGCAGGACGGCAGAAAGTTTTTTTGTTGCGGGACGGCAGAAATTAGGTTTGTTAATAAAGAGGATGGTTTACAGGCTGTGGAGATAGCAGGAGAAAAACATCACTGGGTGTCGAGTTCCTCGGACCAAGGGTAAACAAATGATTTGGGTCTTCCCAGCCATTTTTAAGTTTTATAAACGGGAATTCTTTAGACATTTTTCGGCTTAGGATATCAGTATACTATAATGTTCAGGAAGTTAGTGACTTGAATAGTGATACTGGTCTATTACGTAGTAGTTTGCTATTGTATGCACCAACTTTACTAATGTATACATTTTTCAGAGCTGTATTTGTAGTTAATGGATGAGTAATTAGAAAATAGTAATGTGCAGTTGCTATATTTTAGATTTCTTTTAGCTGCATTAAAAAACACCCATCGCAATGATCAACGACGTGAAACATCTAAGCATGGATTAATTTTCATGTGATTATAATTTTTTTGTTATACCAACTACATGTACGATGTTTGTATTTCCAAGGAAGAAGCTTCTCCACACCCACTTTCATATACATTGGAGCTGGAAATCACCAACAAAAAGCTCAAAAAAACGCATGAAGAAAAAGAAAAGGAAACGTCAAGATAAGAAACACAGATCATCAACACAGGCTTTGCTTCAAAAGGTATTCATACTTCTAATTAATGTTTCATTTGTTTGCTGTTTTTTTTGTTTTGCCATTTAGCTCTTGCATGTTACATTATATGTTTATCTTCTTTGGTCATTGTTGTATGCGTTGTTGTTTATATTAGGTAGATTACCAAAGCAAAATTGCAAAACAAAACGTTATCTATTTTAGTTACAAACAAACATATACATCACTCCAATAACGAGACTAATATTCTATCTTAAAATGTCACCTAAACTCCCCGACAACTACAACCCCGCCGCAACGCGGCGGACCGGTGACCTACTCGTTTAAACTATTTGTTGTAGTCTTGATTTAGTTATAAGTTTCCTTTCGGTATGTCGAGCGTAGTATGTTTGCATGTATTTGTTTTTGTGTTCTTCTTCAAAACTGTTTTTCCATGTACACGAGTATTCCAAGTTTTTCAAGTTAAGTACTTGTGTTGCAAGGCTAGGTCGGATGAGCACAAATAAGCGACACGACAGGGGTATAACACTTGACAAAACACATCGCGACACTCCACTGTGGTCCGCGATCGCTGTGGGTTTTTGATTCAAACATAACTCAAGTTTTTAACGAGTTCTAATCTAACTCAAACAAGTCAATACTTATGGTAACTTTGGTTTCATGTTCTCTTTAGTTATTTCAAGTTCGAAACCTTAATAGGCTCGGCATATATGTATGTTGATTTTGAAAACAAATATGTGCTAGCTTATTTTTGAAATGCTTACGATGGTTAACAAGTTCAAAGATTTGCCACACAAGTTTAAACACCACCTTAGCCACATTGCACGCATGTAGGTCGAACACATATATGTGTATGGGTATGACATGAAAGTTTTAAAGAAACTTAACAACGAAGTTATGCTACGTATCGAAATGGGTTCGGAGACTTACGACACCAACGCTTGTTGGTGAAGAACAAACGAGAATGGGACGAACGAGAACTATGCTAAATAAACTCCAACGCCTCCAACCTTCTAAATACTCAGCATGTATACGACCAAAGAACTTGAGAACTTGGTCAAATATAATGCAACACTTCCCTGCTCCTTCTTTTCTTTCACACGTCAGTAGCAAAGAAACCAAAGTAGTTTGCATTTATGTTTGCAGTTTTATTTGTGAGAGAAACGAGTAGAGATTTGCATGGTACCCTTTTATAGTGAGATTGGTGCATGACAAGTGTGAAATGTGCAGGGAATATGCAAGACTTGGAGTGTGGGAGAAAGCTTGAGTGTTGTCATAAGGTGTGTAAGAGTGTGTGTAAGTATCTATAAATATGCATGTTCTTGGATTGGGGAGCATTGGAGGTGGTTTTGTAGTCTTCTCGTACAACACCAACAAGGAAGCAAGTAAGTTTTGTAGTATGTTGGAAATGTGGTACGTACGTGGGATATTTAGGAGCTTATGCAATATTTTTGACACAAGTGGCCATATGAAATGTGATAGCCAAGGAGATGAGGCTAGTAGCTTACTTGGGAAGCTAAGAGTTAGGTGATAACATGATAGAATTTGGTTTACGTTGCAACATATCAATTGGTAAATATGATTGATATACATGTGAGGTATGAGGGGAAATCAAATGAGCATGGTAGATTGTGTGTATCATAAAAATACAATGAGTATGTTTACTAGAGTTGTTAACCATCGCTAGGAAACAAAAAGGAACAAGGGTCGACTTTTGTTAGCTTAGGTCGTGTACTCCAAGGTCCGGCAATGTTTAGACTTGACCAAATAATAAGGTGGTGCTCGTTTGAGTTTATTAAGACCGCGTAGTACATTGTACATGACACTTAAATAGCAAAATAAATATTTTTTACAAAAAGTTTTTAATAGTTTTGACGGAATGTCAAAAGAGCTAAGCTTTGGGACTTTTATTACGTAAAAGCATTTATATAAAGTTGAGAAATTCATATGTCTCAATTCTCTGTAGTGAGCTTGGTCGTGACGTACTAAAATGTTGGTGCGTTGTTAAAGGATTTCGAAGAAATAGAGTCAAAGTGATCGAGTCCTAGCCGGTTTGGTTTAGAAATAAAACATTAGTGTTGCGCTAGTTTGTGTTGGGATCATGTAGGGTGACCAGGCCCAAAAGAAAAAGAAAACAAGCTAAGAGTCCCTTTGGTGTAACTGAGTTAGGCTGAGGCCCAATGGCCTTTAGGGGCCTACTTAGCAGGGTTTGGGAGTTGAGTCGAGGTCCAATAATATTAGTGAGTATTTAGGAATTTTTCGTAAGCTCGGGAATTATATAAAACATGTTTGGTTGATTGACGAAACGTATATTTATTAAATATAAACGTTTTAAGTTATATTCGCGATATTTAGGTTTTTAAAGCACGAATGTGATTATGTCTCAATGAAAAATGTTAGGATTGTCAAGAGTATATAATTTTTTTTTGTCATGGGTAAAAATGGTTAATTTTTCGTTGTAATGACATGTTAATTATAGGAAAAATCACGGGATGTGATAAATAGGTGGTGTGTTTGCATAAAATCCCTTAAATGTTTTAGGTGTGGATCATCTATAAAAGGTGTAAAACCTTAAGGTATCGGGGTAACTATATTATTCCTAGAGTCTTCTAAGGAGTCGGGGAAAAGAGGTTTAGGGGAATAATCTAGTACATTCGGAGAGGAAAGAGCATTCTACTGATGTAAACTAGATGAGACGGGGGTAGAATAGCGGGGAGTAGACATAACTATTTAATAGTAGAAATACTGTAAATCATTTAGCAGTTAATTACTATACTACCCTTAGCACATATTGTTACGGAGGATGGCAGGGGCACTGAGGACTTTTTCGGACTTAGGAAAAGTAGTTGTAGTTTAGGTTTTGACCTTGTTCTCTACAACTGAGGCTCTGATACCAATCTGTAACACCCCCATTTTCACAGTTCGCAGCGGATTTAGGGTTGGGGTATTACTTCATGGAATCATAGTTACAATAATAGAAAATGACTCGAAAAGAGACATTTTTATAAATAAGTTATCATTCATTAAAATATCAGAGTTTTTATTAAGGAGAGGTCTCGTAAATCTAAGTGTGAAATAGTATTTGAATGATAACAAGGTTGAAAGTCCTCCAAGTTCAGTGCCGCTCCATGCCATAGATCCGTAGCAGCCATATACCTAGGATACATGCTTAAAAAGTCAACACTAGATGTTGAGTGAGAGTCATAGGTTTAAGTGATTATGAATACAAGTTCCACAGGGTTCAGTTGTTACACCCTTCAAGGAAAGTGTAGAGTTTGTGATAATTGTAATGCATGTACAATTATCAAGAGTGGGTTATTGCACTAAGTTCATGAAACACACGTTAACAGTCCAGATCATGGGGTCTGTAGACCGAACCATGATTGGACGGGAAGGATAACTTGCCAAAGTTAATCTTTCAGAAGGTTCAAATATAATACTTATCGGTGCCTTTAGAGAGGGAAACCGACGGGAGTTGTCAAACTCCAATAGATCTATCAATTATATTCGCGTTCACTCGCAAGTTATTAGATTCATGAATTTAGATATGTAGTGGTGGCAGAGAGTTTACTCGTGCAATGACCAAAGAAAAAGACTTGTATTCGGTTTTAAGTGAAAAAGTAAGCATGTATCCCCCTCACAGGGTTTGTAAAGCATTTAGAGTGAGAAATTAAAAGGTGTGAGGCTACGAAATTCACCTGGGCTTAGGGAAATCTTACTGATGTAAAAGTTACTCGGAGACTAGACCGCTTACTCACGTATCCTAGGGTTTGTTATAGGTGTGGGTGTATGTCAAGCTCTAGTTGTTTTTATTAGGTTTCTTAAGTAATCATTCTTAGAGTTTCTAGTCTTTAGATATAACATAACACCGTTCAGGCCATCACAATCCAAATTACATAATCCTCACATGAAGCTCCCTAGTATTGTATTATGTTATTAAACATAATACCGTTCGGGCCATCATAATTCAGAAGTACATAATCCTCACATGAAGTTCCTTAGTATTGTGTCACGTTGTTAAGTATTTAAGTTATAGATATAACATAACACCGTTCGGGCCATCATAATCCAGAGGTCATGTAGTAAACATTTGAGGAGCTAGGGCACTTTAAATCGTAAACCCAACAAACTCGTCCAAACGAATACCCAAATGAAACCCCTCACATGAACCTCCCTACTATTGTGTTATGTTGTTAAGTAAAAGATAGTTTTAGTTTTATATGAAAATACTTCACTTTATACCCTTATAGTTTATATATTTACAAAATCTACCCTAAACTTATAAACTTATATCATTTAGACTTTTAACTATCTAGAATTTACACAATTAGTCCCTATACTTCTATATTTTTGGAAAATGAAAGAAATGACCCTTGGACTTATAAGTTTTCAAAATTTACCATTTATAGCCTTAACTTTATAACCTTTGCAAAACTAGTCTTTATAAGTTTATAACTATTTTACTTTTTATCCTAAGATTATATAACTTTGCAAAGAGAGTCCTTATACTTAATACTTCTAAGAAGTGTCAAAGATAGTCCTTAGACTTAATATTTTCAGAAAGTTACCATATATACCCTTATGCATGGAAAACTTTGCAAAACTAGTCCTAATTCCATGCAAACTATATTTTTATAAAACAAAAAGGTTTCATAGCTTATGGTTAACGAATATTAGCTTATCTAAGTTTCCGAAACTAGCTTATGGATTATGATAAGGGTTTATAGCACATAATTAGCAATTCGACTCAAATTAGGGTTTTAAAATGTAAAGTCCTAAAGGAAAATGATCAAGGCTTAGGCAAGGGTTCTAAAGCATCCTAATACTAACCTAGTACTATAATGTAGAATACTAGTTAACATCACAAACACAAATATACTTGTGGTTTTGGTTCGTTCCAAGCAAGAGAGAAAGAAAGAAGTTCTAGAGAAAGAAAGTAGAGAGAGAAAGAAGTGAAGCCTTAGAGAGAAAACCAAAAAAAAAAGAAAATGAGATTATGAGAGAAGGCTTACCCTCTCCAAGGATGGAGAGGGGTTTATATACATGGGTTTTGCCACTAGGGCGTGCCACTTGGGCTGCGGATCAGGTATACAGTGGGTAAAGACCCGTCCTTCTTCCGCGAACTAATCTAATTCTAAACTACGTATAACTAACTAATGTAACTACTACGAGCTAAACAATGCTTAATCATATCTGGGGTGACCGAATCTTTCTTATACAAAAATCGTATTCCTAACAATCTCCCCCTAAGAGAGGTCACCCTTTTGTTCTGTATTCTTGAATTCTTGCATTGAGATCTTTGTAGATTCTTTTGAAGCTCGTAGTTGTTGATTCTTCATGGTTGAACGACTCAAGATGACTTCCTTGATGTATATGATGATCTTTTGACTTTGCTCTTCGCTCTTCATCCATATAATTAGCTTCAAGTCATCTTTGAGAGTATGTGTCTCTTTGTGATGTAGTGATTATCTTTGTGATGTCATGCTTACACTTTTCTGGATCATGATCTTCTGCATCAGAGTTGAGGAAGCATAGTCGAAGCCCATTCTTTGATCATGATATCGTGAGTTATGATGTTGAAGTGTAAGCATGTGATGATGAATCTGCATCTTTTCAGCAATCGGCATCAATCGTCAACTTCTTTGTCTTTGGTGTGATTACGCCTTTCCAACATGCCCATACATCTTTGTTGAGTAGATCATCTCGGTTGAACAGTTCTGGCGTCTCCTATTAGATGTTGGTATGAGCATGTGGAACTAGAGTGATAGTGGTGAACATGGTAAGTTTGGTATGTTGAGCTGCATAAAACATGGTTAGTTATAAACATACCGGCACTTACAAGTTTGGACTTCGAGATCGTCAACAGCATAGTGTGAAGACTTTCTCTAATCCTTACCAAGGCCGTTCCCAATCGGATGCCCCCGAAAGAGCTTTCACTGATACCGAAGTACACCAACGATTAGGTGAGTCGCTGGAGATCACCCCACGACCGGAGACCTTTTGGAACACCACCGAACACACTAAGCGTAACCCACAAGTGATTATCGAAGTGACCTGCTGTCTGGGCTGCTTGATGATGACCCTGGCAGGAGTTTCCACTCAATCATTGGGAAATACTTATGTATATTCCCTCATAAGTGTTCTTGGCAGATTGCTAAGATCTGCGTAGGACTCGAAGTTTTACACCTGGTGACCTTAATGTTGAATCACCAGAGTATAAGTATCAAGTGTACCTATGAGATCTTTTGATGCATCTCTTGGCTCTAGACTCAATAAGTTCACATTTGGTTATCCTATTCGGAGACTAGGGAGGGGTCTCCTGTTTCAATATCAACTCGCTCTAAGAGACAAATCGATAGTTTACACCGGTTCCCCGTGAGAATGAAACAAGCTCTTTTAAGAGAACTTGAGTGGCTGGAAGGTTTAGTGCAGTGCGTCACTGGGTCCATGACGTCTTAATCTTCAATACTGATGTTACCTTAGCAACAATCAGTAGCATATGAGTTGAACCCGGTGTCTGCCCTAAGGTTGAATAACCGGAGGGCTATTTCTTTTCACCCTTTCTCAATTCATTTCTTTTTAATTTTTCAACACCTTCAGTGCTTACCGAGACTTCATTTACTAGANCAATATCAACTCGCTCTAAGAGACAAATCGATAGTTTACACCGGTTCCCCGTGAGAATGAAACAAGCTCTTTTAAGAGAACTTGAGTGGCTGGAAGGTTTAGTGCAGTGCGTCACTGGGTCCATGACGTCTTAATCTTCAATACTGATGTTACCTTAGCAACAATCAGTAGCATATGAGTTGAACCCGGTGTCTGCCCTAAGGTTGAATAACCGGAGGGCTATTTCTTTTCACCCTTTCTCAATTCATTTCTTTTTAATTTTTCAACCCCTTCAGTGCTTACCGAGACTTCATTTACTAGAACCTTGTTGAGTTTGTTCCAGTCCTAGCTTAGTCTCAGTCGGCACTTTTCCCTTTCTCACTTTTCTCCTTTTTTCAATCATTCCTAAGGACTTCTAATCTATCTATTGGATTGTCCCTGGGAAGATCCTTCCGGTTCTGGTGGATCATGGGAACATATACCTAACCTTACCATCCTTATAACTCCATGCATAAAATTAAAGTGGTCGGTCTTTTGGTATTTTTCCATATTCGCCATATAACCAAAATCATTGAAAATTCTCTCAAGGTATTTATGATAAAGAAACCCATTTTTGTTAACACCTTGAGAGTTTTATCATTTTTCAAATGCTCCCCCTTTAACATGTGCTTATAGGAAGAAAGAAATTTTCACATGTCTGGGTGAGTTGCACTTATTTGAATTGATCGTCTCTTAATAGACATATACCCGAGGGACACGTTTACGTTGCTTAGTTAAAGGGATCCATTATCAGTTTTTAGGTGATAACTAGCCCTAATAACTAACTTGAAGTTGTTAACATTCCTAAAAAAAGGAAGTTAGACCCGTCAAAGTATATATCTAAGAAGAGTTTCTCGAAACGGTACATTCTACTTGGACCAGTCCTCTTCGAGACACGTTTACATCACTGGTTAGACCAGCTTGAAATTATTACCCGGCCAGGACTAGTCTTTTCGATTCACGACTTTTCAAGTTTCATCAATTCATGAGTCAAATTCTGAGTCATAAGCAATTCACGGTCTTTACTTGAATTTGTAAAAACCCGCGAAAGACTCTAAGCCACTTGTTCCCCCTCAATATGTGCCCATTGATTGAATCAGTTTTGAAAAACTTTGGCACATACGGGTGAGCTTTCAAAAGAGATCATTTATTCATCATTTTAAATCACTTGCTCCCCCTCAATATGTGCTTTGCTCATATTCCAAAATGTTTTAAAATTTTAGCACATAAGGGAGCGATCTTTTGAGTCCAAAACATCTTTATAAGTCCACTACATCACATTTAATCACTTGCTCCCCCTTAATATGTGCTTTGCTTAAAATCAAAAATCTTTAAAATTTTAGCACATAAGGGAGCGTTCTCGTAAGTCTACAAACATTCTTTATGAGTCCAAAAAACTTCACTTTTAAATCAGCTTTTATATTTAAATCATATTCTCTCCCCCGATCATAAAATTTCAAATCTTTTGAGATTTTGTGATCCCAATTGATTTAAATGATTTTCTAAAAAAGCTTTGGAGAGACATGTGATAATATTTTAAACGTTTACTGAGTTTTTGAGACACTTTTTAGTTTCACTATGGCTGGTGCACAAAGTTTTTAAAGGTGCAGAAATTTTGAGTACATACGCTCCCCCTCAATTAATGACCCGTTTTTCCATTTTAACGTTTAATAAGCCATTAATGTGAGTGGTAACGTATACGAGAAAATTTAAGACCGATGGCCACCTTGAACACCACAAAATCTCTTTTGAAGAATTTTAGAAGAAAGAGATTTGGGAAAAGAAGACTTCTCTTCTTTTACTAGAAAGGTTGCACTGAAGCGTACAACTTTTCGGATAATCCAAACACAGTGAAAAACATGGTAACGTGTTTTTACACGGATTTTGAAAACCAGGTTGCTATCTGAAGTAATAGCAAACCATATTTAAAGTGCGGGTTGCAGTCTGAAGTAACTGCAAGCCATATAGGCATGTTTTGAAAAACCTTTTGAACTTCTGGTCGAACTTCATTTAAAAACCCGTGTCATTATTGAATGACATTTCTAAGAACATAACCGTTATCGATGCCAGAAGACACGCCTTAAAAACAAGTTATTTTTGGTATTTTCTATTTTTCTGATTTTTATGGGTTTTAAAGGTTTTATATTTTTGTACTTTGCTTTTCTGAGTTTTATAATATATAAAAGGATATTTGAAGCGAATCCATTACTCCTCATTCCCTTCCTGAAGACTTTTGAGTGATACTGGCATGAAACTCTCCAAACCAAGTTACTGGAGAATAAATCGAAACCGTTCTCTAGGGAGTGCTTTAGTGAAGAAATCTGCCAGTTGAAACTCTGTCCTTGCGAAGTGAAGTTCCACCACATCACTGGAGAATCCATTAGCCCGACTTGCAGCATTGACGAGAAACATTCTGACAACTTTGATAACCCTTAGCAGCAACCCTTGCCTTGTGTAACGGCATCATGCTCATCAGATTTCACTTTAGGATCCATCTAAGAGCACTAATCATTGTACAGTCTGGAGATGGTGCCAATTCACATACTTAGAGATGATAGAATTGTATGGAATTATAAAAGCACCATAAGGCAAGTGTGTCCAGATGCCTTAGAGTGGACACCGGTTGAGTAGAATTCCCCTTATAGTGAAGATCATGTGGTTGTGGTTAGGATACTGATGTGCTTGTGTTGAGATCTCCTGAAGAAGAAGCTTTAGAAGAAGATTCAGGAGCAAATGTGTCTTTGAACGAAGCAGCATCAGGTGGAGTAGATGGATTTACTACAAACAGTACAAAGCCTGAATAAATTGATCCAGGTGTCAAAGGTTAAGTGCGTGTCCTGTACTGACGTGTGCAGAAGCCATTTACTCAGACAGCTCATAGAATGTAACGTGAATGGTTTCCAAGATTTGTCGGGTTAGTATGTTGTAGATTCAGCATCCCTTATGATCTGAAGTATAACCACCAAATATTTCAACAAACGCTTTAGTTTTTAACCTTTCCAGATCTTGGTAGTCATTTTTTAGGGTATGAAGAACTCCCATGAAGATGTTGACAGTATTGGATTTGTGGGCATGCTTCTTTATTTAGTGCAGTTGACTAACCGAACAAATAGAGATGGTGTACACGGTAGTGACACGTTTGCCTTGAAGAAGATCAACACCATCCAATTCTCTTTAGAAATTACACAGTCACTAACGACATAATCACCATAACCTATAATTGTGTCAACCTTGTAGTTCCCGAATCTAACTATCCCGATAAACTCATTCATGAAATTCTTGAGCCCTGAGCAATTACTGATTGGTTTAAGAAGATGTTGACATGAGTACCAAACAGAGAGTATTAGTCGGTACGTTGAAGAAGATAGTAATCAACACTTCTTAAACTTTCACCATCAAAGCTTTTGAGGTTCCTGAAGCTGTAGATGCTATGAAATAATCTTAAGCGGAGTTTTACAACTCTTATGACTTAAACCGAGAGATCGATTCTCTCCCGGGATTTTACTAAAGTCAACAAAAGAAACCGAAAGATGTGATATGCGATTACGACTTAGAGTGAGATCTTGGATAAGTCACAATCTGCACTAAGTGTCAAGTTGCGACAAGTCAAGTTACAATAGATCCGATCGTAATGAGTCAAGTCGTAAGGATTAACCCACAACGTCAAATTACAATCAGACTAATTGAAACGACTTAAGTTACAACAATTCACCAAGCGCAAGTAGTTAACAAATCACTAGAATCTCACAGCTGAGTTAATCACTAGGCACCCCTAAATCGTCGAATTTTAGTCACCTCATTATAAAGCTTTGGTAGCTTAGCAAAGTATCATCTCACGCTTGAATAGTTCTTCTCATCTTTCTTCCAGCTGATAGGCTGAAGTAATGCGTACCAAAAGTATCCAGAGACCACTCTTTTATCATCAGAAACTGTTTCGTACATCTCTTCCCCCATGTAGGTGGAATAGTACACCAAAAGAACGAGTTAGAACACTGATCTTCTCTGTGGTTATGACATTTAACTTCCCGGAATAACTACAATTAGGAAGATGTATAAAGCTCATCATGTGTACTCGTTGTGCGTTCCGATGTATGTCTCCTTCCCCTTTGCTATTTTTGATACTTCAGAATCAGCCACACATTATATGCACTTACAACTTGAAATTTTGTGAGAAGAACAACATATGCTTAGATGTGTCCTGTGAGAATCAACTGCTACAGAAAAACTCTCTGACTATCATTATCAACCCTTATATTCAGTCGGCTATTGCTATGATCACATTGTGAAGTAAACCCGATATTCCCAACTTGAAAATGAAGTAGAATTCCCCGTTTTTGTGACTTAAAATTGCACTATTGTATGACAAAGAGCGGTGTAGAGACTTCATGCATTGAATCCCTAAGTATTCTATACTCTTCAACCAACCAACCATCGAGTATAAGACGTACATCACCTCTTGAATATCAACAACTTCGTGTGAGTTGTGACACTGAATGTGATAGTTATTTTGTGGTAATAGAAGAGAAGATTTACCAAAATAACTAGATACCCAAGTCATTGTCAAAGTAGAGATTAAAGGCTCGAACAAGGATCCCAAAGATACTGAGTACACATACCCGTAAAATTTCACTTCAATCTCAAATAAACAATACCAAGTGAGCACTGTGATCACTATACATTCCATTTCCAAATTCTTAGCTGACATTTTACTTTATATTCTTGTGGTTGATTTACCGAGTGCACATTAGAAGGAACAACAATCCTTGAAGAAGGGGATTATTCAGAGTCCGGTTTTGGGAAAGAAATACCAGAAGACGGATCATTATTCATGTGCAGCTTCATTAACATGATAGTCATTATCAACACCTTGAAGAATAACTGAAGATTGGGTTTCGTAAGTATACTGAGAAATACTTCAAACTAGTGCATCTTGCTCAATGGAGATGGAAGAAGATGAGCCAAGAGCCAACATAAATCGAAGAAGGAGCTTCAGAAACTAGATGTTCACCATTCGTTGAAGTTTGGAAGTATTCATCAAACATAAATCCCAGTCATTCTTAGTAAATGGAGGATTAGGTATCTGAGAATAGTCATATGTCCATCAATCATCAGGTAGAATGTATATACTTCTTCTTCTCAGTAATTGCATAAAGGATTGCAATTTTTGATTGAGCATGTGAATAATGGAACAATCAATCATGCAGCAGATTCACATAGTGAGGAATATACAACACCTTAATCTTAATATATATAACAAAATATTAAGAGTTAATCACATTGTAATATTACATCACAAAAAATAAAGGCAAGGTGATAGCAAAAATCCAGATTGTAGAAGCATCCCAATCATTGGAGAAGCATGTAGTCATCTTTACAAGGCCTTTGAGGATACAAGGTTCAACTACTAGTCATGATCCGACCAATGGTTAGTATAAATTCCAGGCTTGATAGATAAGACTGGTTATACAACCACTTAGTGAATCAGGTACAAAATTGTCCATCTGTAGCATCCTGTCACTGAGCTTGTGCAACTAATCTCATAGAAGTTTGCTACCAAGAAGAAGACGGAGAAGGTGGTGAACCCGTTGTTTGAGAAGAGGCCGAAGCAGTTTGGCATAAGTAGAGCATCACCACCAAGTAAGGATCTCCACAGAACCGGAAGCCGGTCACAAGCATATAACCAGTTCACCAAGCCTCTTGACAAGTATGAAGAGTACAGGATGAAGTGGGGTGGTGGTATAATGGGATCCAAATCCCAGGCAAAAACCAGGGCTAAGAAGAGAGTTCTAGCCATGAAGGCAGCCCTGGTAATCAGTTGTCTGCAGTTGAGGGTGTGAGACCCAAAACTAACAGCACAATTATGGAAGTACTTCATACCCTTCATAGACAGCTTAGATGAGTGGCTGTGGATCCATGTATGAGTCACACTTTGTATCCTGCACAATCCAAAGATAAAACCACAGCACCAAGGTAGATGAGATGGTTAGAGCATGCATAGGATAGACACATATACACGACAAGTCCCCAACGAGACGGGTAACAAGCCAATGCACACACCAGGAAATACAAAAACCGTTAGGATATAAGAATATTAAAATTACTAAGCAGTCTGAGAGGGTAAACAGCTGGGGAAACAAACAGCAAATTAAACATACAATAGAAAAACTAACCGCCGTTAAACTAACTGCGGTAAAATTAACCGCCATCAAACTAACCGCCGTCAGACTAACTGCTGTTAAACTAACCGCTGCTAATCTAACCGCTGCTAATCTAACCGCTGCTAATCTAATCGCTGATAAGAATGTCAACTAGGCAAACCGCTAACAAGAACAAAGTAACCTCTACCAAGAACATCGAACAAAAACGAGCCCAGATAATTCAACAACTAAAACAGATCAGACCAACAACCTTATCAATATCCATGAATATTATCAAGATACACTATAAACAAGACCAACCACATTAAACATCCAACAGATAGCACATCGACCAAGATGACAATAAACATAAACTCGAACCGAATGGGGAAGATGAGCAGGCACAAGACACGAAAGACTTATGAGAGCAAAATATGGAAACCACATCACAAACGTACCTAAATCGTTATCAAACAGAGAGAAGAAGAGAAACAAATGAGAAGAGTAAGTGGCGGTTACTTTTGGAAAAGGGGTTTTAGAAAATGGGTGTTAGGAAAAAATGAGAAGTACTCGCTGACCTTAAATACACCTATGACAAGTTTCAACATTCTACAAAAACAGTCCCTCAACTATACAAACCGCTGGACAAGTTCCCAAATGATCAAAATAGGTCCTTAAGTTAAAACAACCAACTAAACGATAGCACATAGCACAAACACAGAGTGAAAACAAACACAATTAAGTCAAACATGAGAAGCAATTACGGCAAATTAATCAAGCATCAAGCAAATAAAATAACCATTCTCCCCCTCAATCAATGATCTGAAAGCATTGATCGAAGAAGGAAAAATTAGAGAAAGTACGAGTCCTGAGTAAAGTCCCTCAGAAGTCATAGAAAGAGAAGCATCACGGGTGAGTAGCCAAATCTCCCATCATTGGAGATTTACGTGTCTTTGGCTTCCCTGTTTTGTGCCTTCTTGTGTGGTCATGGTGAAAAAATATTCCACTTGAGTGAGAACAACCTGCATTATTACAGTATGCATAAGGGTTAGTGACAATAGCATCAAAACTCTTAGAGGTTTTTCGGCTGACCATGAGATTGACATTAGTTAATTCCTTACTGGTTGGTATCCACTTAAGCCCATTGTGTATAAAAGTTCTACCGGTAGGAATCCACTTTAGACAAGGTCTAGAATCCTTAAGCTTCTTATGCATAGAAGATGACAAACTATTCATCCTAGGGTTAGCTTGATGAGACTTAGTAGAATTCTTTACTGAAGCAAGAGGTTGTGATCCTAGGATTCCATCCTTATGCAGTTGAGCTCTTTTTCTAGCCCTTTTTAGATCTCTGTACTTATACAGATCATACGAGCCTACAATTATGATGGATGGCTTTACCACTAATTCAGTACTGATCTTAAGGGAGCTAGGTGCAGGCGAAAGAGAATCATTTGGCTTACAGGCAGAAATAGAACGCACAATTTTCTCATCAACTTGGGAGGCAAACCGGGTTTTTGAAAACTTTGCTCTTTCAGACCTAAATGCACTAGGTTGCCTAGTAGCTGATGGATTTCGTTTACTTTGTAAAACTGGTTTCCCCAAGACTGATGGTTTTGTATACTTAGTGTTTCCATTATCCACTGTGGATACTCCAGGCTCATGATTAATAGATGTGACAGTGAAGCCTACTTCCTGAAGTTGTGCTTTGAACTTATCATATTTATTAGACCAAGAGTTTGTTTGAACATCACTCTTAGTACTTTTTCTTTTAAGGGACTCATTCAGATTATCACATTTAATTCTCAAAGATTCATTATCCAACAGTGATTTAGCCATTTTGGACTCAAAACAACTAGTAACAATCTCATAGTTGACAAGTTTAGCATTAACATCATTACACATATCACTCAGATCATTGATACGGCTTTTCAGATTTTTTATTATTAAGTTCTTGGTTTCCAGCTGAGTTTTCAAATCATTAATCATAAAGTATTCAAGAATGTCAGGAAGTTCCTGATTTGTGCATGGTTGATTATACTGAAGACTTTCTTCCTTTTGCTGCATTGCAATTTCGAGAGAAATGCAGTGTTTTTCAAGTTGCAAAAACCTTTTTAAGAGTTCATTAAAAGTTTCTTTATCAACCATATCTTTTGATTTAAAAACATCAGCTGTTGACGTAGAACTTAATATTTTATCACGTACAGCATCATGATCACCATCTCCTCCTTTATGTCTCATATTCGTTGAGTTAGACTTGATATTGCTATCAGTCTTTTCCAGTAAATTTGAGTCATAAGCGAGTTTGATTTGATCAGAATGCTCCCGTTCATTAGTGAGCACAACATGTTGAACAATCGAGGGTACCTCCGCACGTGACCTTTGGTCATTGATACATCTAAAATCAGCATTGGTCACTGGTGTCACTGAACTGGCGATATTGTCAATCATATCATTTGCTGATTCTTCATTCACCTTAACACTTAACCCATCATTCAAAGTATTACCCGAATCATCAACACCATCATATGACTGTACCAGGGCTTCCTTCACTGTTTCATTATCCAAGTGGCTAAGTTGTGCTCTTTCCACAATGAACGTTCTAACGTTATCCATGAGCTGGATGAGTGTGCTTCTGAACGTGTCAACCTCAATTTTCGTGTGTTTAGCAAAACAGCTTCTAGTCATCTCACTATAATGATCGTACTGTAGATTGAGTTTAGAATCAAAGAACATTTGGAATTGCTTGTTGAGTACACTAAGAGCTGCCAGGGAACCAGTTTTGGAAGGTATTCCTTGGTCAAGTTGTTGGTGTAACTGATCTAAGTTAAGAATCATTGTGTCCGTGAAATTCTGAACATCTTGGCCAAAGAGTGTTGCAAAAGCACGTTTGTATCCCCTTACGAATTCAGTTCCCTTTAAAAGCACTGATAGGTGTGAGTGAAGTTGTAGAAAGCATTCAATGAGACAGTCCCTAGCATTGTTATAAGCCACTGGTGGTAGACTGATCTTTGTCTCATGAACGTTTGAGCTTACTGGATCCTTGTCACATTGATCTGGATCATTTGTCATTTGTAATGAGTTAGGTTTCTTGTGTTCATCGACCATATCATACAGTTTGAGAATCTCAGGAATAGTATTCTCTGACGGGTTTGTCATATTTAGATTACTCATTGATATAGTAATCAGTAGTGACCAAAATAACCTCCAATACTAAACCACTAGCACTTAACCACTACAATGGTTAACCGCTGAGAATTAACCGCTGTTGGAAGTAACCGCGAACAAAGTAACCGCTGGTACAGTAACCACTGAACTTAACCGCTGATACTTAAACCGCTGACCGATAGTGACCGCTAATAACTTAACTGCTGAAAAGTAAAGCGCTGGAAGGAAACCGCTAACACAGTACAAACGTACAGCGTAATGCTCGCTCCACTACTTGTACTTAACCGCTATTACTAACCGCTAAACACCCAAACTAACCGCCGTGAAGAACACTTTAACGAGAAGCTAACCGCTGGCAAGAAAAAGTTCCAAAACCTATTCGTACACCTCCCAAATGCTAGATATGGTCCAAACAACTGATAACCTAGATGAGTCTAACCTTTCTAATCCTAGAAGTACAAGAAAGATCACAAGAAACACCACAAACGAGCACCAAAATGAGTCAAAACCACCCTAAACTAGTAGAAGCCAAAACAAACCATAAACCACAAGTTCTAAGATCCCTAGGATGTAACCTTGGCTCTTGATACCAATTGTAGGATACTAGTTAACATCACAAACACAAATATACTTGTGGATGGCTCGTTAATGGTAAGAAAGAAAGAAAGAAATTCTAGAGAGAGAAAGTAGAGAGAGAAAGAAGTGAAGCCTTAGAGAGAAAACCAAAAACAAAATGAGATTATGAGGAGGCTTACCCTCTCCAAGGATGGAGAGGGGTTTATATACATGGGTTTTGCCACTTGGGCTGCGGATCAGGTATAGAGTGGGTAAAGACCCATCCTTCTTCCGCGAACTAATCTAATTCTAAACTACGTATAACCAACTAATGTAACTACTACGAGCTAAACAATGCTTAATCATATCTGGGGTGACCAAATCTTTCTTATGGGTGACCGAATCTTTCTTATCCAAAAATCGTATTCCTAACATAAACAATACCAAATAATCATTCTTAATCTGGTTACTATTCCTAATCACTCATTCCCAAAATGTTTTCCAAACACAATTTCAATCTCGTTGGGACTTAACGACCCGTGAGAACACTGTGCTTTCAATGGATCATAAATTGATCACTCTCTCCCTCATTTGACTTAGTTGACCACACCTGGTTAACTGGTTAGTTTGGGAGGAGTCACTCAACTTTGGTAAATTCCTTACTAGCTCATTGGAAGCTAGATTTTGGACTAACCTCATATTGGCATGACCTAACCTCCTATGCCAAAGCGTTGAGTTATCCACCATGGATGTAAGACATATGTGTTGTTTGGAGTTATCTCCCAACTTGCATGTATACAAGTTATTTCTCCTATGACCTCTAGCCAACACTTTACCATTTTTACTAATCATACAATCTACTTTAGTAAACTTTACTTCACAATCATCATCACTTAATTAACTCACACTAATCAAGTTAAAGTTTAGACCACTAACATGCTCAACATTGGTAATTTCTATGGTGTCATGAAGGACGTTACCTTTACCGACAATTTTGCCGTTAAGTTTGCTTCTAAAAATGACTTGATTGCCGTCATACGCCTTGTATGAAGTGAACAATCTTCTATTCCCGGTCATGTGTTTAGTGTAACCGCTATCCACTCTCCACTCATCCGGTTGTAGATCACTTTTGAGACAAACCTACAATAAAGATACACCTCATGCTTTTGGTACCCATTGTCTCTTGGGTCCATTTTGGTTAGCATTTAAAATGCCCAAGTTAAACATTCTTGGGTCTTGAAGCAAGGCACATAGTTTCTCAATACCAAATCTAGAGAAAGCGGACCAAGGATTGTTTTGAAAATTATTTTGATTTTGAAAGCTTGGCCTATAACTATGATATGTTTGTGGTCTAAAGAAACTTTGGTTTGAATAGGAGTTGTCTCTCCTTTGATAGTTGTTGTATTGGTATTGAGACAACCTTTGATTATAGTTATAAAAATTTCTTCTTTGATTATTTTTAAACGAAGGTCTTTGGTTATATGAAGTAGTGGGTCTCACATTGGGTGTAGGCAAGAATGGTTTATTATTCACTCGAGGTTATGTATAACCAAGACCATTACGAGAACCCGAGTTATAACTTCGTTTTGGGTTTTCTTTTCTTGCAATGGGAGCTTGGTTACCTCGAGTATTTGCAAAAGGAGCTTGAGAAGTAGTTGGTTTAACAAAATTATTTGACGAAGATCCAACTTTTCTCAGAGACCTGGCGCGTTGCTAGCGCGTCAACGCGTCTGGAAATGCGTCAGTCTCAGAAATATTTGAATCTTTGTCTTGACTTGATTTAACAAACACTATTGGTTTTGTTAGACTCTCGGAAGTGGTTTTACCATGTTTTGAAAATTCAAGACCTCCCTTATCTTGTGACACCTTTGATGACTTATTATTTCTTCTAACTCATTAGTGCTCTTTTTGTATTTAGAAAAACTCAAGGACTCTTTTTGAAGTTTAGATACTTTGTCATTCAAAGAGTTAACCTCAAGTGTGAGTCACTCACATCTTTTACATGGTTCAACCACCTCTTTGCGATGATTTAGAATCTTAACTTCTCTTTCAAGTTCATAAATTCTTTCATTGGATTTGACACGTTCTTGTTCAAGAATACGTTTTTCTTTAAGAATGTTTTCAAAAGATTTTCTAAAATCATTATTAAATTTAACTAGTTCCTCATTCTCCTTTTGCAATTTGTTAATATCAAGATTATTAGAGGAAGAAGGGTTTTGAGATACCTCAAGTTTTTCTTGTGCCATGAGACAAGTAGCTTCATTTGTTAGTTGGTCTTCATCTTCACTATCACTCCAAGCTCCACCAACGAATGCCCTATTTACTCTCGGCTTGGGACACTCATTTATGAAGTGACCCTTCTCACCACAATTGTAGCATCCTTGAGTACGTCTAGAGCTTTCACCAACTTTGTTGTCAACACCTCGATTACCACCAAAGTTGTTTCTTCCGCCATTGCCTCAGTTGCCAAACCGATTACCTCGCCTAAAGTTACCACCTCTTCTAAAGAACCTCCTAAAGTTCTTTGCCATAAGGTTGTACTCCTTGTCATCTTCATCGTCTTCCTCATCACTTCCCTCTTGAATATCACTATCGTCACTAGCATGACTCTTAGTGACTTCAGCTTTAAGAGCCAAAGACTTCACTTTCTCCTTCTTGTCCTTGGTGACAACCTTGTCATTTTCAAGAATCATTTCATAGACCTTGAGGTTGCCGATAAGCTCATCAAGAGGAAGTTCCGCCAAATTCTTGGCTTCTTCAATGGCCGTCACCTTTGGCCTCCACTTCACCGGAAGAGCTCGAAGAAAGTTTCTCACATGGTTCTTGTTGTAGAAGCTAGGATCTAGAGCCGTAAGGCTTGTGATAATAGCATTGAACCGTGTGTAACCATTGTCAATGGTTTCTTCATCGGAGATCAAAAACTTCTCATATTGTTGAATGAGCAAGTCGATCTTACAATCCTTGACTTGTGAGTTTCCTTGATGAGTGAATGCCAAATCTCCTTGGCGGTTTTGCACACATGGACTCTCTCGAACTCCCTTCGAGGTAGAGCATTATAAATCAACATCTTGGCTTCGTCATTTTTGACAAGCCTTTTCTTCTCATCTTCTTTTAATTCCGAGTATGGTTTCTCTACCATCAACTTGGTTTCCGGATCAAGCATCATGAAAAGAAAGTTGCCATTTTGAATGATCTCCCACAAGTCAAGATCTTTGGACCTAACATAGGTCTCGAACTGGGTTTTCCAAAAACACAAAACCCATCGGTTTCTAGTAAAGGTGGTCTTTGCATAGAACACCCCTGAACTTAGTTCTCTTGAGCCATGGATCAATACTCAACTTTACCAAAAATCTTTGTTAGGATTTTAGATTTTTGGAAAAGTTCTTGGGAAGGTTTTAACGCTCAAAAACTTGAGTATTCCTGTAACACCCCCATTTTTCATAGATCGTAGCGGATTTAGAGTTTGGGGTATTACTTCATGGAAACAAAGACAAGATAATAGAAAACGACTCGAAAAGAGACATTTTTGAAAAAGGTATTATCATTCATTTATTCATCAGAGTTTTTACAGTAAAAGATATACTTTTACCAAAAGTGAGGTCCCAAAGATATGTTTTTAGGTGAAAACTGATGAATGATAACTATTATGGACGTCCTCATGTCCAGTTCTTCTCCGTGCCAGGGTTCCTAAAGAGCTTAGTTACCTAGGATAACATGCTTAAAAGTCAACACTAAGGTTGAGTGAGAGTCATAGGTTTAAGTAGATAGGTTGTGTGAATACAAGTTCCACAGGGTTCAGCTTAAACCCTATGTGTGGAAAAGTTTTAGTGATAGAAGGTATATTGCACTAAGCTCATGAACCACACGTTAACAGTCCGGGTCATGGGGTCTGCAGACCAACCATGAGAGGACGGGAAGGATAACTTGCCAAAGTTAATCCTTCAGAAGGGTTCAAATATAGTACTTATTGATACCCTCCAGTGAGAGGTAGTATCAACGGAAGTTGTCAAACTCCAATAGATCTATCAACTATATTCGCGTTCGCTTGGGTAAAATATCCCAAACGATTAGATTCATGAATTTTAGTTATGTAGTGATGGCAGATAGTTTACTCGTGCAACAACCAGAGAAAAAGACTTGTATTCGGTCTAAAGCATGTATCCCCCTCACAAGATTGTAAAACATTTAAAAGGGAGGCTATGAAAACTCACCTGGGTCTTAAGGTAAGTAAAGTAGGGGTTTAGACAACTCACTCACATATCCTTGTGGTAGTGTAGGTGTGTGTATGTCAAGTCTTAGTCTATGTTTTCTTAATTTATCACTCTTAGGGTTTTTACATATAACATAACACCGTTCGGGCAATCGTAATTCAGAAGTATAAGACTCCTCACATGAAGCTCCCTACTATTGTATTATGTTATCAACATAATACCATTCGGGCCATCATAATTCAGAAGTTAATACTCCTCACACGAAGCTCCCTATTATTGAGTTATGTTGTTACTAGGTTTAGTTATAACATAACACCGTTCGGGCCATCATAATTCAGAAGTATATGCAATAATCGTTTGAGGAGCCAGGGCACTTTAAATCGTAAACCCAGCAAACTCGTCAAAACGAAATATCCACATAATACTCCTCGCATGAAGCTCCTTAGTATTGTGTTATGCTTCTAATTTAAAATAGGTTTTATACTTATATGAAAATAGTCCATTTATACTCTTCAAGTTTATATATTTTCACTTTCTACCCTATACTTACAAACTTATAACATTTAAGCATATAACTTTCTATCTTTTGCACATTTAGTCCCTATACTTATATATTTTAGAGAAATGACAAAAATGGTCCTTAAACTATATTAAATTTCAATATTTACCCTATATA
Organism: Artemisia annua; assembly: GCA_014162995.1. Lineage (NCBI taxonomy): Eukaryota > Viridiplantae > Streptophyta > Magnoliopsida > Asterales > Asteraceae > Artemisia > Artemisia annua. The sequence goes on along the minus strand of LBNU01011956.1, from coordinate 95,046 downwards.
CCCTTAACTTTATAATATTTTCAAAACTAGTCCTTTTAAGTTTATAACTTATTTTACTTTCTATCCTAAGGTTTTAGAACTTTGCAAAAAGGGTCCTGATGTTTATAATTTCTAAGAAATGTCAAAAATAGTCCCTAGACTCTATATTTTCAGAAATTTATAGTATATACCCTTATGCATAAAACTTTTACATAACTAGTCCTAATTTCAAGTAAACCATATTTTTATAAAACAACTAAGTTTCCTAGCTTATGTTTAGGTAAAATATGTTCAAATAAGTTATCTAATTCATATTATGGCACATAATATAGCAATTTAGCATATAAACACCTAGTTTTCTAAAATTAGGGTTTCTAAATGAAAACTTCTAAAAGGAAAAGTTCAAGGCTATCCTAAGGCTTCTAATGCATGTTCTAAGTGTCCTAGATCTATTCTAAGGCTATTAGATTCAAGGATGAGGCTTACCTAGGTCGTGGGAAGGGTAACGAGGGTAACTAGGGTTTCTATGGCTTCTCTCGGCCAAAACCACAACTCGACAAGGCCTAGGTTCTTGTACTCGAATTCTATGACTTCTAAGGGTCTTACACTACAGAGTGTATGTGAGGTAAAGAGGAGAAGAGGTGTGGAATGAAATGGAGGGGGGTTGACTAAGCTAAGCTATGGGAGTTTGTGGCAGGTCTAGGAGATGATGAGGATCAGCTATGGAGTTGTGGTGGTGGATGGCCGAGAGTGGCGGTTTAGGGCAAGGTGGTGACAAGGAGGTGATGCACCTCCTTTCTTGGGTGCTTAGAGGTGTTAGGATGCTAGGTAGGTTAGGGAGAGGTGCTAGGGTGCTTGCTTGGTAGTTTAGAGTAGTATAGTAGCTCGTTTTAGGTTTTTAGGTTTAGTTTTAACCTAGTTTTACCTGGAAAGAGCTTAGGGTTTTGCCTATGGTTTAGTGCCTAATTTGGTGTCCTAGGAGTTTTTAGTGACTAATATTAAGTCCTAGGGGGCTTGTACTAAGTGGTGGTAGCTTATGATAAAGATTCGGGAAAGTTTAACCTAGTTTCCGATAAGTTATGACCTTGTTAGGGTTTTGTGCTTAGGGGACTTGTACCTAATTTCTAGGGAGTTGTACTATGTTCTAGGGAGTCTAATATAACCTAAAGTTGCTATTGTAACTTATAACTAAGCCTTGAACACTTTCAAGCTAATTCAGAAAAGCAATTTGGGTTTTATAGCTTACAGTAAACACATAGGTGCAATTAGGGTTTTCTGGTAAGTATAGTATACTAGAGTGGTAGTTTACTTAGTGAAATTATGTTTAAAACCTAGACTTGACATACCGGGATTTTTACATCAAGTAAACATAGTAGTGGTTAGCATAAGTGGATACGTGAGCATGTCTAGAGGTTATATAGGCAATAGTGGTATAGTAAGGCAAAAATTTTACTCGGGAAATAGCTATAGCCATTTCTAACCTAGGTTGTGCTTAGTGAGGGCTTAAGTTAAGTTAGTAAGGCTTTGCTAACCTAAGGGGAAGTTAGTGGGTTGCTACAGTCTCCCATCCTAAAAGGAAATCTCGCCCCGAGATTTATTTAGTGTTAGTGGGTAAGGGTGAGAATAGATGGGGATATTTAGCACGGATTTGATTCTCTCGTTCTTAACTATACTCTGGTCCTCTCTCAGAGTCCTAGCGTACCTTGACGATAGGAATCCGGTGATGTTTTAGATTTTTGACCTCTCGGTGCATGATTTTGATTGGTTCCTCTGTGAAATTGAGCTTATCATCCAATTGAAGCTCTTTCATAGGAACGATAAGTGATTCATCCGATAGATATTTCTTAAGATTCGAGACGTGAAACGTGTCGTGTATATTACTTAGTTCATCTGGCAACTCAAGTCGGTATGCCACTAGACCAATTCATTCTAAAACCTTAAATGGTCCAATGTATCTCGGACTAAGCTTTCCTTGCTTTCCGAGATGAAAGACACCTTTCCTAGGTGAAACTTTCAACATAACCTTATCTCCGACTTGAAATTCTAAAGGCTTACGTCTTACATTGGCATAACTCTTTTGCTGATCCCTAGCGGCTTGAAAGCGTTGTCGGATTTGAACTATTTTCTCATTTGTCTCATGGATTATCTCTGGACCCGTAAGCTGAACTTCTCCCACTTCGGCCCAGCAGACAGGGGATCTGCACTTTCTCCCATAAAGTGCTTCATACGGTGCTGCCTTAATACTAGCGTGATAACTATTATTATATGAGAATTCTATCAATGGTAAGTGTTCCTCCCATCCTTTTTCAAAATCTATCACACACGCTCGAAGCATATCTTCAAGTGTTTGGATAGTTCTTTCACTTTGACCGTCGGTTTGCGGATGATATGCCGTACTCATGTCTATTTGAGTACCTAAGGCCTTTTGCATAGATTGCCAAAATCTCGATGTGAAATGAGAATCACAATCCGATANTGGTAAGTGTTCCTCCCATCCTTTTTCAAAATCTATCACACACGCTCGAAGCATATCTTCAAGTGTTTGGATAGTTCTTTCACTTTGACCGTCGGTTTGCGGATGATATGCCGTACTCATGTCTATTTGAGTACCTAAGGCCTTTTGCATAGATTGCCAAAATCTCGATGTGAAATGAGAATCACAATCCGATATGATCGATATTGGCACTCCATGTCGGGAAACTATCTCCTTGAGGTACAACCTAGCAAGGGTTTCCATATCATCTGTTTCTCGTATAGGAATGAAATGAGCTGATTTCGTAAGGAGATCAACTATTACCAAATAGTATCATGCCCGTTGGATGTTCTAGGTAGTTTAGTGATAAAATCCATCGTAATTCTTTCCCACTTCCAAATGGGAATCTCAGGCTGTACTAATAAGCCGGATGGCTTTTGACATTCAGCCTTTACCCTAGAACATGTTAAACACTTGCCCACATATCTAGCAATGGATGCTTTCATGTCGAGCCACCAATAGTGTTTCTTCAGATCCTGATACATCTTGTCAGAACCTGGGTGTATGGAGTACTTAGATTTATGGGACTCATGCATTATTACGTTCCTTAAGTTACCATGATACGGTAACCATCTCCGACCCTTAATACAACGAGTTCCATCTGAACGTATCTCAAAAGCCTTATCCATCCCTCGTAATTTCTCAATTTTACGATCTTTCTTTTTGAGGGCTTCATTTTGGGCTTTGAGTATTCTAGATGGTAAATCCGAATGAAGAGTCATAACTAATGACCTAACCCTAAGTGGTTGGATTCGTTCCTTAGGGCTCAAAGCATCTGCTACTACGTTTACTTTGCCAGGGTGGTAACGAATCTCACAATCATAATCAGCGAGCAGTTCTATCCATCGACGTTGTCTCATGTTCAACTCTTTTTGATTAAGAATATTCTGTAGGCTTTTGTGATTGGTGAAAACCATATCCATGGTGCCATACAGATAATGTCTTCATATTCTTCGAGCGAACACTACTGCTCCTAATTCTAGATCGTGTGTAGTGTAATTTTCCTCATGTGGTTTGAGTTGTCTTGATGCATAAGCGATTACCTTATCTCTTTGCATCAATACAGCTCCAAGACCTCGACGCGAAGCATCACAGTAAACAACGAAATCATTGTTTCCCTCTGGTAACGCTAAGATCGGAGCTTCACACAACTTTCACTTCAAAAGTTGGAAAGCTATCTCTTGGTCTTTTCCCCAGATAAATTTCATATTTTTCTAGGTTAACTCCGTCAAAGGTTTAGCAATTTTTGAAAATCCCTCAATAAACCTTCGATAATAGCCCGCTAATCCTAAAAATTGTCGTATCTCAAAATGATTTTTAGGGTATGGCCAATTCTTAACAGCTGTAATTTTTGCAGGATCGACACGAAGTCCTTGTTTATCTATCAAGTGTTCGAGAAATTACACGATATTAATCCAGAATTCGCACTTAGAGAACTTTGCATAAAGTTTCTCTGTCTTAAGTAATTCTAGGATTATTCTCAAATGTTGAGCGTGCTCTTCCTCATTACGAGAATAGATAAGGATATCATCTATGAACACTATGGTTTACAAACCAAATGGCATCACTTGAAATTCATAGTGCCCATATCTCGTTCTGAAAGCAGTCTTAGGGATATCTTCCCTTACTCTCAGTTGATGATAACCAGATCGTAAGTCGATTTTCGAATATACACTCGACCCTTGAAGTTGATCAAACAAGTCATCTATCCTTGGTAATGGGTATCGATTTTTGATAGTAAGTTTGTTTAATCCTCGATAATCGATACACATCCTAAAAGATTCGTCTTTCTTCTTAACGAATAAGACAGGAGCTCCCCAAGGTGATGTACTTGGACGAATGAAACCTCGATCGGTCAATTCCTGGAGTTGTTCAGAGAGTTCCTTCATCTCTGAAGGGGCTAACCTATAGGGGGCTTGGCTATAGGTGCCACTCCGGGAATTAAGTCGATTTGAAATTCTATTTGATGAACAGGAGGTAAGCTAGGTAAATCCTTAGGAAAAACTTCTGGGTATTCCCTGACTATAGGGATCTCATCCCTATAGGGGCTAACCTATAGGGGGCTTGGGCTATAGGTGCCGCTCCGGGAATTAAGTCGATTTGAATTTCTATTTGACGAACAGGAGGTAAGCCAGGTAAATCCTTAGGAAAAACTTCTGGGTATTCCCTGACTACAGGGATCTCATCCAGTTGTCTTTCATCTGGCTTAGTCTCGGTTACTTGAATAACAAAGACTTGACAACCTTGTAAGATGTATCATTCGGTTTTGATACATGAGATGAAGTTAAGACGAGTCTTACTTCGATCTCCTCGGATAATTGGATGATTTTCTTGTCACAAAAGAATCTTAGCTTGATTCTTGGACAACCAATCCATTCCCACAACAACGTCAAAACTACCGAGTCTCATGGGTATAAGATCGATTTTGAACGGGTGGTTAAGTAAGGTTAGGGTACAACCCTTAAGGATAGTGTTAGTACTAACTAGGTTTCCGTCGGCCATTTCTATCTCATAGTAAGTATCTAAAGCTACGGGTTTGTTCCTAAGTCTAGAGGCAAAAGGTATAGATACGAAACTCCTATCGGCTCAAGAATCAAATAGTACTGTAACTAAATGATTATTTAAAAGAAACTTACCCGTGACTACGCTCGGATCTTTTGGATCGTTCCTATCCCTCAACATGTAGGCTCTACCCTGGGCACCATCAGTATTTTTCTTTGGACATTTATTCGAATAGTGTCCTTTTTCTTCGCAAGCATGACAAATGACCATTGCTGGTGGTGGATTACCCCCAGTTGCTGGTCCTTTATGCATGCAATCCTTTATCTGATGGCCCACCTTGTTACATGTATTACACTTAATGAAACAAGGACCTGTGTGATGCCAATTGCATTTCTTACACAAAGGGGCTTTCCCAACATAACCACTTCCCTCATTTGGAGTGGCGGCATACGCTTTCGTATTATCTTGCCTTGGGTTTGGTTGAGGATAGGGGTTAGTACGATTATAACTGTTAGTGTTACGGGTGTTTCCGAAAGCTCTCCCATCGTGGAACTTTCGTTTATTATCGTTGGGCACTGGCACAGTGTTGTGCTTTGTTACTTGGTCCATTAACCTTAATGTAATGTTAATGGCCTCCTCTAAAGTTTGAGGTTTAGAGGCTGTAACATTCCCTTCGATACTCCGGGGCAAACCTCCGATGAAAACTTCTATTGTCTTTTCAACAGTTGGCAACATTGTAGGACACAAAGTTGCTAACTCTTGAAATCTCCTAATATAAGTTTTAACATCGTTCCCCTTAACAGTCAAGTTATATAGTTCATCCTCCATTTTCTTGACTTCTGTTCGAGGACAGTATTTCTTAATCATAAGATTCTTAAACTCAGTCCAGGTGATCTTATATGCCTCTTCTATTCCTATGGGTTGGGCATATGAGTTCCACCAGGATAATGCTTCCTCGGTAAGAGTACCGGTAGCAAACTTAACTCTACAATCCTCGGTACAGTTACTACGAGAGAATACTGATTCACATCTCTCAAACCAGTGAATCAATCCTATGGCCCCTTCTGTTCCCTTAAAATTAAAGGGTTGACAGCTCATAAATTCCTTGTAGTTACTCTTCTTCACTACAGGAATTTCGGGGTTTTTAGCCATGTTAGCATTCCTAGCTTCTAGTGCTGCAGTTACACTGTCAGCAACTAGTCGCCGAATGTCTTCCTGAGTCATGGCGGGTGTAGCGGGAGTAGCAGGTGTAGTTGATCTTGTACATGCCATTCTAGGTCGTTCGCAAGATAAGATGGGATAAGAATAATGTCATTTCCAATTTAGACATTCTTGCAAGATCTAACTAATAGAATCTTGCGTATTGACGGGTTTTACAATGTTCTAATTCTTAGAACATCGTCTGATACCGGGGTATTAGGGTATAGGGAATCCTAAAACTAAAAGGGCGGATTTCCTAATAAGATTCACTATATTCCACGAAATTAGTTTCCCCAGTCTAAAGGCATAGTGATACTAACCTAAAGGATTCTAATTGTTATAAGTTTTAGTATTTCCTAGTTTCTAAAATTCCTAATGACCTCGAGTTCTCTAAAGCCTAAGGTATGTCTATAGTGATTTCCTAAGATATAAGGCATAGGGGATCCTAGTATAGGCAAACTATGTTTTCTATAACTACTTATTCCTATATCTTACAGGGTGCATACTACCTAGTAAACTATTAAATTACCTATAACCTTACTAATTTGTTCCTTTATTGTTCTTAAGCTCTTGGATTGCTTCTAATAGATCTCTTATGTCAGGCTTATGACTATCCCTAATATCTTCTATGATCATTTCTATAGTGGTAAGTCTAACATGTGTGGTAACTACTTCGTCAGAGTGTCCCTCATATTTTGTTTGTAACTTAAAGATTTGACTACGTGTTTTCTCTAATTCATTTTCAAGCCTAGTGTAATCTCTTTGAATTATTATCCTACCTTTTCCTAAGTCACTTATCCTATTTTCTACTTCTTCTATACGCCCTAAGGATAACTTATCTAAATGACTAAGTATATCTTCTAATTGTTCTTCATGCCATTCTAGAGGTGTTTTATAAGAACTATTTCCTATTTCAAACCTAGGGGAAGGCATAGTACGTAATTTCTTAAGGGGTGGGGAATCTATTTCGGGAACATAGCGATCTTGACTATTATAGTGGGGTATAGATGGGGTAGGTGTTAAAGTAGGTAACCATATGCTTGCATATACCCATTATATGCATGCATATAGGGATTATTCGAGGAAGGCTCTATTCCTAAGTTAACTAAGATATTCTGGGCTAATTCTTCCGGAGAATTAGAACCAGAAGATGAGTGAGTAGGAGTAGCTGGGGCATACTCATAACTATCCGATGAGGTATCCTCATCATCAGTGTCTAACACTATGATAGGATTGTTAAAGGATGACATATCTAACCTGTCATTTCCGGGTAAATGTCTTAGCATAATTCTAACCTATATTCTATCTAGAGGCAATGGTAATAGTGGGGAATCTACCCTAGAGGCAATAGTGAGGAATCTATCCTAAAGGCAGTTTAGGGATTCTAACCTAAAGGCAAGTTAGGAATCTTAACCTAAAGGCAAGTCAGGAGTCTAATGGCAATTCGGGGATTCTAGTGGCATGGAGGACTTTTTGAAAAAGTGGTTATAGTTTAGGAAAAATCCTTTTGTTCTCTATAACCAAGGCTCTGATACCAATCTGTAACACCCCCATTTTTCATAGATCACAGCGGATTTAGAGTTTGGTGTATTACTTCATGGAAACAAAGATAAGATAATAGAAAATGACTCAAAAAGAGACGTTTTTGAAAAAGGTGTTATCATTCATTTATTCATCAGAGTTTTTACAGTAAAAGATATACTTTTACCAAAAGTGAGGTCCCAAAGATACATTTTTATGTGAAAACTGATGAATGATAACTATTATGGACGTCCTTATGTCCAGTTCTTCTCCGTGCCAGGGTTCCTAAAGAGCTTAGTTACCTAGGATAACATGCTTAAAAGTGAACACTAAGGTTGAGTGAGAGTCATAGGTTTAAGTAGATAGGTTGTGTGAATACAAGTTCCACAGGGTTCAGCTTAAACCCTATGTGTGGAAAAGTTTTAGTGATAGAAGGTATATTGCACTAAGCTCATGAACCACACGTTAACAGTCCAGGCCATGGGGTCTGCAGACCAACCATGAGGGGACGGGAAGGATAACTTGCCAAAGTTAATCCTTCAGAGGGGTTCAAATATAGTACTTATTGATACCCTCCAGTGAGAGGTAGTATCAACGGAAGTTGTCAAACTCCAATAGATCTATCAACTATATTCGCGTTCGCTTGGGTAAATATCCCAAACGATTAGATTCATGAATTTTAGTTATGTAGTGATGGCAGATAGTTTACTCTTGCAACAACCAGAGAAAAAGACTTGTATTCGGTTTAAAGGATGTATCCCCCTCACAGGGTTGTAAAACATTTAAAAGTGAGGCTATGAAAACTCACCTGGGTCTTAAGGTAAGTAAAGTAGGGGTTTAGACAACTCACTCACGTATCCTGGTGGTAGTGTAGGTGTGTGTATGTCAAGTCTTAGTCTATGTTTTCTTAATTTATCACTCTTAGGGTTTTTACATATAACATAACACCGTTCGGGCCATCGTAATTCAAAAGTATAAGACTCCTCACATGAAGCTCCCTACTATTGTATTATGTTATCAACATAATACCGTTCGGGCCATCATAATTCAGAAGTTAATACTCCTCACACGAAGCTCCCTATTATTGAGTTATGTTGTTGCTAGGTTTAGTTATAACATAACACCGTTCAGGCCATCATAATTCAGAAGTATATGCAATAATCGTTTGAGGAGCTAGGGCACTTTAAATTGTAAACCCAGCAAACTCGTCAAAACGAAATATCCACATAATACTCCCCGCATTAAGCTCCCTAGTACTGTGTTATGCTTCTAACTTAAAATAGGTTTTATACTTATATGAAAATAGTCTGTTTATACCCTTCAAGTTTATATATTTACACTTTCTACCCTATACTTACAAACTTATAACATTTAAGCATATAACTTTCTATCTTTTGCATATTTAGTCCCTATACTTATATATTTTAGAGAAATGACAAAAATGGTCCTTAAACTATATTAACTTTCAATATTTACCCTATATACCCTTAACTTTATAATATTTTCAAAACTAGTCATTTTAGTTTATAACTTATTTTACTTTCTATCCTAAGGTTTTAGAACTTTGAAAAAAGGGTCCTTATGTTTATAACTTCTAAGAAATGTCAAAAGTAGTCCCTAGACTCTATAGTTTCAGAAATTTACAGTATATACCCTTATGCATGAAAACTTTTACATAACTAGTCCTAATTTCAAGTAAACCATATTTTTATAAAACAACTAAGTTTCCTAGCTTATTCTTAGCTGATACATGTTCAAATAAGTTACCTTATTCATATTATAGCACATAATATAGCAATTTAGCATATAAACACCTAGTTTTCTAAAATTAGGGTTTCTAAATGAAAACTTCTAAAAGGAAAGGTTCAAGGCTATCCTAAGGCTTCTAATGCATGTTCTAAGTGTCCTAGATCTATTCTAAGGCTATTAAATTCAAGTATGAGGCTTACCTAGGTCGTGGGAAGGGTAACGAGGGTAACTAGGGTTTCTAGGGCTTTTCTCGGCCAAAACCACAACTCGACAAGGCCTAGGCTCTTGTACTCGAATTCTATGACTTCTAAGGGTCTTATACTACATAATGTATGTGAGGTAAAGAGGAGAAGATGTGTGGAATGAAATGGAGGAGAGGGGGTATTTATAGTCGCGGTAAAAGTAGCGAGCAAACAAAGTTGTTGCTAGGTGTTGAGGGGGGGTAGAGGTCTAAGATATGATGAGGATTAGCTATGGAGTAGCTAGGGGGCTGAGGTAGGCCGGTTGTGGTGGTGGATGGCCGAGAGTGGCGGTTTAGGGAAAGGTGGTGACAAGGAGGTGATGCACCTCCTTGCTTGGGTGCTTAGAGGTGTTAGGGTTCTAGGTAGGTTAGGGAGAGGTTCTAGGGTGCTTTCTTGGTAGTTTAGAGTAGTATAGTAGCTAGTTTTAGGTTTTTAGGTTTAGTTTTAACCTAGTTTTACCTAGAAAGAGTTTAGGGTTTTGCCTAGGGTTTAGTGCGTAATTTGGTGTCCTAGGAGTTTTTAGTGACTAATATTAAGTCCTAGGGGTCTTGTACTAAGTGGTGGTAGCTTATGGTAAAGATTTGAGAAAGTTTAACCTAGTTTCCGGGAAGTTATGACCTAGTTAGGGTTTTGTACTTAGGGGACTTGTACCTAAGTTCTAGGGAGTTGTACTATGTTCTAGGGTGTCTAATATAACCTAAAGTTGCGATTGTAACTTATACCTAAGCCTTAAACACTTTCAAGCTAATTCAGATAAGCAATTAGGGTTTTAAAGCTAACCGTAAACACATAGGTGCAATTAGGGTTTTCTGGTAAGTATAGTATACTAGAGTGGTAGTTTACTTAGTTAAATTATGTTTAAAACCTAGAATTGACATACCGGGATGTTTACATCAAGTAAACATAGTAGTGGTTGGCATAGGTGGATACGTAAGCTTGTCTAGAGGTTATATAGGCAATAGTAGTGTAGTAAGACAAAAATTTTACTCGGGAAATAGCTATAGGCATTTCTAACCTAGGTTGTGCTTAGTGAGGGCCTAAGTTAAGTTAGTAAGGCTTTTCTAACCTAAGGGGAAGTTAGTGGGTTGCTACAATTTCGCTCTGATACCAATAGTAGAACCGTAGAGGGGGGTGAATACGGTTTCTTAGGCTTTTTGGATGTTTAAAAACTTTAAGCCTTAAGAATCACCAAGTGGTTGTACAATAATCTAACAACCACAAACACAACCAAAGTATATAAAGCTAGTAAAGAACACAACGATATATACTGGTTTGGGATGGGGGTTTTTACCATCCGTGCGTCCAGTTGCGAATCCACGACACCGATACTATTACTCTAGTATAATCCTTTCGGTGGACTAAAAACCATAACAATTCACTCCACCGATATTCCCTAATATCGATGCTCACAAAGAAGGAGTTACTCACCAACGGTATTCCGCCCTCGGAAACCACCCAAAAGAATCTCGCGATTCGAATTCACCTAAGGGTCACCAAGACCACTACCAAGACTTCCCACCGGAAGTATCAAACCCCAACTAGATCCCCAATGATCTAGGCTTGGTCACCAAGACACAAGACTTCCCTTACAAACAATTAAATGAATGAATAAATGTTTGTTCAACCAAGCCCTAACCTAACCTAGAGACTCGATTGTAATAGAAAGGGTATAAGAAGAAGACCCTCGACACAATCACAAGAGTGGATTAAGTTCTTGAGATTCTTCCCTCGCAAGGAGATGTGTTCTTTCAAAGATGTTAGTGTGTTTAACTAAGAACACAAGATAGAATTAGAGGATAAGAGAGAAAGAATGTAGAGAGAAAGAATAATTCCAAGGGGTGAGGAATACAAGAGCCAAGGGGGTATTTATAGGCCAAGCCCAAACTTGGGAAAATTTTACCGAGCCCGACGCGTTGCCCACGCGTCAACGCGTGGGTGACGCGCTAGAGGCACTGTACAATTTTCCCAAGTGTTGGGTGTTGGTCTTGTAAATACCTACCCTTGCTAAACCCCCAATTGTACTTCACACACTAAACCTTATCATTAATCAATCTAAGGTTTACCAACTCAAATAACCAATTTGAAAAATGTTTTGTGAAGTGTTTATTAGAAAACCAATTATCAAAGAGAGAAGAAAGAAAAGATAATTAGGTAGGGGTAGAATGGGTATTCCTCAAATGGCATAAAAAATTGAAGAGAATATGCCATGGGATATTCCTCTATAGGGAAGAGTGAGTGAGGTTGGGCTAAGAAGTAACCATGGTTAAGTTAGAAAAGTGTGTAGAGAATAAACTATGGTTAGGTTAAAGCGTATATCCAAGGGAATATTCCTTCCTTGGTGACAAAGTGTGGATGTTGGTGAGGTTAAGAGTTAACCATGGTTGGGTGAGAAATGGGTGTGTAGAGAAGTAACCATAGTTGGGTTACAAGTGAACCATGGTTGGGTTAAGAGAAGGATATTCCAAAGGATATTCCATTTCTTGGGGAGGAAGGTGAAATGGATGGTTGAGATGTGTTGTAGAGAAATGAATGGTTAGGATGAAAAGTGTGTAAGGAATATAAGGTATGAGTTGGATTGTGTAAGAGTGAAGAGATGTGTGTAAGAGTGTAAGGAATATGTAAGATGATTAGATGGGGAGCCTTGTGTGTGTGAAGAAGGGTATGTGAGTGAAGTGTGTGTATTTTGAATGTAAAGGTGGGTGTATGTGAGTTGTATGTGAAAGTATGTGTGAATGTAGAAAAGTGTATATGGGGAATGTATAAAGTAGATGGGAATATTATGTGAGAGTTTGTGAAGAGACAAAGTACACAAGGGTGTAATAGGTGTAAGGGAATATTTAGAGGATTTTGAGGATAAGATTAGGTTATGTAAAATGTGATTAATAGGAGATTAAGAAATAATCCAATTGTCATTAAGAAGGAAAAAAGGTTTAGACAATTGTGATTATAAGTTGAGAAAATCAAAGGTTACTTATAATCTCAAGTAACTCAACGTCGAGAACCCATAATCTCGTAACTCGTGACTTTCCATGACTCGACGTTCTCAACTAACACCTTGGTACAAACAAGTCAAGTGCTTTGCCTTGATGTAAAGCATATCCCATGCGGGAACGGATGCGTTTACGCAAAGTGACCTTTGACTTAGTTTGACCAATAAGGGAGTAAACTCGTTACGTGATTAGAGAAGACGTAAGCACGGGATATGAGCATATGAATGCTTTCACTTGATATTACGTGAAATATATAAGCTCCCTAGGTTTAGAAAGCCTTGGCTAGAGACGAGAGTTAGAAAACATGAGTTGGCGTTTTCCCGAAAATGGGCATTTTAAAAATAGGATCTCTCTAATTCTAAAGCTCATTTCGAGTGTTCTCAATTAAGCACATAACATATTCATACCTGCCTTGAAAGATCCACATTTGTCGGGTAAGGGGAAAGCCAACTTTCAAAATTCGTCCCGACATTCACAGAACCCTGGCGCGTCGCCCACGCGTTGACGCGTGGGCAGCGCGTCAGGAGCAGATGTGAATGTTGGGGAATTTTGGCAAACGTTTGTTATTTTATGTGTTTCGAAGGTTTGTTTGTCATCATTAAAACATTAGGAGATCTTGATAATGTTGCCTCAACAGGACACTTGAATTTTCTTTGAAAAAAGGTGAAGTTTGGAATGACTTTCAAACGGTTAAGGTTACTCCTCTTTTATAGGAAAAATAAGTGGGCGCCCAATGGACACACATCCAAAACCTTGAGGAGTCAAAACACGTTGAACGCGTGAACCTCACGCAAAAGGTAACACACTTCTAAGTTTCAGACACTAGACACAAAAACGGCTAACCGACAGCCTGCAACACAAATCGAGAAAAGTCTCAAAATCTTCAGTCAAAAAGATCTTGAAATGGCAAGGAGAGAGATAGTTTACGGTTTAAACAAAACCCCAGGCCAAGAAAACATTTAAAGTGGATCAGGCCTGGGATAAGCAAGCCACACAACTATTCAATCTTTACAATAACTTTTCACAAATATCCGCATTAAAAAGACTGTACATGCATTTAGAAACACCACAATTAATGGTCCTGATCTTTCACATTCTCAGGCAGAGCAAAACAGGTAAGAATTTATGGACCTGGGAAGACATATTAGAAGAAATCCAGGACACCTCATCACTTTAGCATGAGTCCATCATCGCATTTCCATGAAAGCAGTCAGATACACTAATGGATTGGGGGGACTTGATAGCGTATGGGCGCTTTAGCCCAACTGGCTAAGACCCATACACTCTATACGTCCTAGCATTAGCCCACTGAGGCTATGATTTGGCGACAGGCCTTGCAAACACTTCCCAGGCTACGCTAGGGAGAATACTTCCTGGTGAACACACCTAGGAACACGACACTCCTGGCGACTAAGTCAAGGTCATTGGAACGAACACTACGTGTGACAACCTCATTCATAGAGAAGTAGTGCTACAGCCACGCATGGATCGTTCCTTGCAACCAGCTCAACCAAGGGCAACACACCACGTGTCATCCTTATCCCTTCCCTTGATGTCCACCACGCGGATCATCCTGGGCCATCACATCACCCTTATGGGTTGCTCACAACCCTAAAGACGTCCCTATAAATACTTAGCTATTTTCCCGAAATGGCCCAAGTCAAGCCAAGCTATTATTCTCTCACGGATAATGTATACACACAAACTCATTCGACTCGTGAGTGTTACTCCAAACTCGCGAGAAACCAAACGATCGACTAACCCCAACCTCTCAATACGTACCTTACGTAAACAGTTGTGAACAAATATGTTGCTTGGGCTTTAATAAGTAAAAACCAGTGTTCATAATTTTATACTTGTAAGTATTAAAAAACCTAGATGAGTAATATACTTTTATAATGTTCTTGGTATACTTAACTTTCATAAATTTTGATTGAAGTTGATTCAGTATCATGGTTAAACATGATATTTGGGAAATGTGGCTTTTTTTTTTTTTTTTATCATATATCATATGAGATTTTATAGAAAGTATTAGAGAACATGTTGAATATTTATGTGATTATAATACTTAATTTTGAAACCAACTGCTATAAAAATCAATGAAACTGTTATAGGTTTAAATTAGAGTAATTTAAACTTTTAAAGCATTTACAGATAAGAGTAATTGTTGCTAAAAAAAAAAGAAAAAAGTAATTGATTACAAAGGCTCAATCAGATATTTCTTCTATTCTTTAGTTAATTGGGCCACTAACTTGTCCTATTACAAATAACTTAATTATAATTGCATTCGGTTGTTACACGTTTGTGCAACACAAAGAAAACCTGCAAATTAGTGCTTCACCGTCTAATTCCATGTGTGGCACATACCACAGGTAGCCGATAGGTAGATCTGCCCACGACTAGCTATACTCTTTACTAATAACATCTCTGCACACTAAATTATATTTTGATTGGTTGAAATATGAAATGGTCCAAATGGATACTTATTTTGAAACATCACAAAATAAAGATGCAAACACTTATTATGGGACAAAGATGGTATTTTAAATGAAAATGAGATAAATAAAAATTCTTAAAATTTAGAAAGTTTATACAACAAAAGTTCATAAAAGTTTTAGTTTTCACTTTATAAAGTATGTAAATATGTTCTAAAAAGTGATATCTTCTTAGTACCAAAAGTTGACAAAACAAATAAAATCTGCCTAATATACTTTTCATACTTATTTGATTAAATAACCAAATCAAAATCTATCAACATAGTATATAGTTTCATATATCATGGGACATTCCACTAAACCTCATGAACAACAGTTGGGTTGTTGAGACAGGTTTTAAAAAGGAANTGAAGTTGATTCAGTATCATGGTTAAACATGATATTTGGGAAATGTGGCTTTTTTTTTTTTTTTTAATCATATATCATATGAGATTTTATAGAAAGTATTAGAGAACATGTTGAATATTTATGTGATTATAATACTTAATTTTGAAACCAACTGCTATAAAAATCAATGAAACTGTTATAGGTTTAAATTAGAGTAATTTAAACTTTTAAAGCATTTACAGATAAGAGTAATTGTTGCTAAAAAAAAAAGAAAAAAGTAATTGATTACAAAGGCTCAATCAGATATTTCTTCTATTCTTTAGTTAATTGGGCCACTAACTTGTCCTATTACAAATAACTTAATTATAATTGCATTCGGTTGTTACACGTTTGTGCAACACAAAGAAAACCTGCAAATTAGTGCTTCACCGTCTAATTCCATGTGTGGCACATACCACAGGTAGCCGATAGGTAGATCTGCCCACGACTAGCTATACTCTTTACTAATAACATCTCTGCACACTAAATTATATTTTGATTGGTTGAAATATGAAATGGTCCAAATGGATACTTATTTTGAAACATCACAAAATAAAGATGCAAACACTTATTATGGGACAAAGATGGTATTTTAAATGAAAATGAGATAAATAAAAATTCTTAAAATTTAGAAAGTTTATACAACAAAAGTTCATAAAAGTTTTAGTTTTCACTTTATAAAGTATGTAAATATGTTCTAAAAAGTGATATCTTCTTAGTACCAAAAGTTGACAAAACAAATAAAATCTGCCTAATATACTTTTCATACTTATTTGATTAAATAACCAAATCAAAATCTATCAACATAGTATATAGTTTCATATATCATGGGACATTCCACTAAACCTCATGAACAACAGTTGGGTTGTTGAGACAGGTTTTAAAAAGGAAAAGTTTAAGAACATGTGAGGTTGAGGATATCAAATTAAAGGTAAAAGAATGCCTTTACGTCTTTAAAAAAATGTGCTCCGTAATTTTTGTTTTTCTTCTTTTTACAGTATGTTATAGTATGAAACTGAATTCAATTTTTTTTGGGCATGTTTTGAAACATTAGATTATTTTATAAAAAAAAATGACTGCTACTTAATTAGCATTAGAAATTATGGTTGGAATTCATATACATTCTTAATTAAACTTTTGTTAAAGTATATTCCATGTTTACTAACGTATAGACAGTTCTATTAACTTATCATATTATATGCTTAATATATATCGTAAATGACCAAGTATGGAAGAAAACGTTCGGACATAATTTACAGCTATATGATCATGAAGAAAATGTCAAAGGGTTACTAGCTATAAAATATATATTTTGTCAACTCTGGTTTATGGGTATGACAAAAAGACACCAAACTTCCAAGTTGTTTTGATGATTTAATAACAACTAATCGTATTTTATTGTCATATTTAATAACAACTAATCGTACAATTATATGATAGTATTATAATGTCAATGTTGGACCTTTATGTATCATAACAGTTCGTGTGCATTTTCATATTGTTAAGATACACCATTATTGGAGAATAAAAGGTGGTATCTTATATAGCAATAAATTCTGTTATAAATTCAGGTGTGTCCTATCATTTGAAAAGTGAAAACTTATTCTAAGGGTAGTGGCAATGGGTGGTTTGTGGGTTAGCGGGGTAGCCAAACCGTCGGGGAACACCGCCGCCACCTCAGCGGTTTGGTTGGGAGGTATGCTCCAGCGGTGATTTACCCCTCGGAGGTTTGGAGTGTACTTTGCAACTTTTTGACCGTTGGGAGCAAAAAAAAAAAAAAAAAAAAAAAAAAATTATTGAGGTGGTTTGGGAGGTATGAAAAATCTATGGTTGCCACTAAAAAAGGGTTGAGAGGTATGAAAAAAGTGTAAGTGAGGTGGAATGATATTATTGGTGGGTTGGGAGGTATGGTTGCCACCACCCTAAAATAAAGCATCTAAGTATGTAGAATTTTGTTTAGCAAGTATTCGTAGTTTACTACCTTAAATTACAAAATAATAATTGATTGTTCAACTTGTAATACTAAGTAATTGATTGTTGAATGGCATGTGATATGAAGGAAGGGTATGTTTGGTGTGTGAATGTGAGATGTGAAAAGCTGAGGTGATACTGATTTGACATAAATGACACACAAACGGCATGTTACAATACCCCTTCCTCTTAGACAAATCGTGTCTTCGCAGTTTTGTTTTATTCATATTTTATTAAATTATCGATTAAGTTTTCTGCACCGAAAATCTAACAATCTATACGAAGAGAAAATCGGTACAAAAGAAGATCATGATAAATGTGATAATAATTGAGTAAAAAATCAGTCCTAAATGCATCCATTTAGCAAATTAATCTCATAAAGCCTTTAGTAAACACCACCTAAGTCACTTTAAAAATTTTGTCATGAAACAGAAATTTGTCAAATACGTTTCAAGTTTCAACTAAAAATAATAATAATAATAATAACAATAATAATAATAAATAAATAAAAGAAAAAAAATTCAATAAGCTTTCTCTATACTTAAAATAATAAATAATTATTTGGTTTGAGAGATTGTATCAAGTCTTTGTTTCAAAGACTCTAATGCAAAAAAACGAATGACTACTTTGAAGAGAAAAAAGTCTTAATTTACCTCACATATTATACTTTTTGCTGAAATTTAATTTTCAAGACAGTGAATATGGCGAATATAATTTAAATATATTATACGAGTACTTTTTTATTAAAACATTAACTACCAATTGTTTCCATAAAATATTAGTATAACGTTGTTCACACTATCAATTAGTCGAAAACTTGTATACCAAAGGTGACCCCTCACATTTTCTATATAAACCATTATTTCATGATCATTTTGTCAAAAAAATAATTTTCTTCCCACAGCAACAATGGAAACCTCTCAACCTCTAACCATAGAAAGCTTCTCCTACTCTTGGTTGATCAACCAAAATCCTCCCATCCAAGACATATTCAATGACAACGACACAAATTCTGTGAGTTCACCGAGATTTACTGAAGAATCCGAAAATTTCTGCTTTGATCTTCCATACATACCAAATGTTGCCCATGCCGATGAAATGTTTTCTAATGGGCGTATCATTCCTAAATCCGTCAATCAGATAAGACTTTATTCGTGTCCTGCAACGCCTATAGTTCTTTTTCCTCCCAAGAATTCTTCAAAGTTTCCAAAAAAATATAGTGAAATTATAGCAAGTTGGCGAGTTTCGTCCAAAAAGTTATTGGGAAAATGTTTTAGCTTCCTTGTACCGCGTAAAACTACAAGAATTGCAGATAGTTCAAGAAATTCAGTTTGTTTGTCTTCTAAGATTTCGAATGAGCAAATGAGTACTAGACTTGCAGTCTATAAAACAACATTTCGGAGAACAAAGAGTTGGAGTCCCAATTCAACAACTGTGCCTCGTTTTTCATGTTCGAAAAATAAAACGCCTGATTATAATGAAGGATCGGTTCATGAGGCCATTGCTCATTGCAAAAGATCATTTGGTAATGCTTTTTGAGTTATATTTATTTTGAGATATTTGATAAATATCATTGTTATTATCATCTTATATATTTTCTGGGATTGTTTACAATCAAAATTCTAAATGTTGCATTATTTTGTTTTTGATATGCAGAAAACTGAAGAAAATGAAGAATGATACACTTATATAAAAAGAAAGAACGAATAAGCAAAGCGTCCAGATTAGATATTAAATTAGAACATCAACAATATGATGTTAAGTTAATTACTGGGAGTACACGATGATACAGATGAAGTTTTTATGTACAACTTATTATCGTGTTTGGCGATATACATATACGTAATGGTTTTGGTTTCATGTTTTGTGTGATGCTACAGCAAGAATTAGTTATTGTAGAGAAATAGCTGATTATTGTAGAGAAATATTATTAGAATTTAAGTTGTAAATGGCCATATAAATGCTGTTTTAACCTGGCCAAGAAATATTGGAGAATGAACAAATCTACATGTAAGTTCGATAGGCATGTTTTACACACAAGTTTTGTTAGAGATATCTCCATATCACAAGTGAATATATGTCCGGAAATTACGTGAGCTTATGGGGTTACACGTGTTAACTTGTACAAACAATTAATGTAATTAATATATTAATGTATTATATTAATTATATTTAACGATGAGCTTATATAACGACAGTCGTTAGGCAACTAGTTACCTTAAACGGGATTTTTTAAACCTTAATGGTCGTTAAAAAGCTTTTTAAAAAAATTAACTTTTCCCTAATTCTTGTCCCAAAAATTATATAGTTGCGCAGTTTTTTTTGAATTTTTTTTTTTAAAAAATCGAACTTTTTTTTTGGATTTTCTTTTAAATATTTTTTTTTTTTTTTTGGTTTTTTTTGTTAAAATATATAAATAAGTTTTTTTGATGCAAAATAAAATATTAAAATGGATCAAAAAAATGTTTTTTTTTTTTTTAAAAGGTTTGTTTTTGGTAATATATAAATTAATTAATTATATATTATATAATATATAATAATATATATATTTTAATATTATGTTTGTGGTTGGGGTGTGTTGTTGTTTGTTGTGGGTGGTGTGGGTTGTTGTGTTGGTTGTTGGTGTGTGGGGTAAAATATAATTAATATTTATTATTTTAAATAATTTATTATATTATTATTTATATTAATTAAATTTTAATAATATATTTTATATATATTATATTTTAAATATAAATAATATATATTAAATTTTATATATATAAAATTAATTATATTTATTAATTNCCCCCCTCCTTAGTATGGTCGGCCCGTAGGGGGTGTTTGATGAGGATTAGGAAAGTTTGTAAGTTAGCTTGTTCCCTAAGTTTGGATTAGCTATACAATGAAACTTTTGCATTCATTATTCACTAATCTTGAAACGCTAAGTAAATCTTTCTTCTCTTATCCTCTCCTCTTCTTTGGCCGATCATTTTCCCCCTTGGGCTAGGTTTTCAATTTTGGTTTTATAGATCGAAGTGATTCATTTTACTTATCGTTTACAAGAACTAACATTCTAATTGTTTTTCTATTAAACGTGTTGTGTGTGAGACCATAGTGGATTAATACTTTTGAATCTATATTGGTTTTTGTGTGGTCTCAAAGAAAACTAGCAATGTGTTCTTGATTCGTTCTTGATCAAATCCACTACAACAAGAAACGGTAAACAAGGTAATTAGTTATGTTAATTAATTGTATACTATACTTGATCTATTATTCCGTTGCGTACTTGTGTAATTATTACTTGTCTAATACGTTCAATTCCAACAGTGGCATCACGAGCTTAAGCATAATGTAGTTAATTACATAAAAAAACATAAAATTTGACCTTAAAATGCTAGATTCGCGTGTTTTCTTCACTTTAATTTTATTAAGCCCTTCGGGCTTTTTTTTCTTGTTAAAAACTCGACCAACATGATCTTTAAAATTGGTAGAACACACAAGTAATTTGGTCACAATCAAAACACACAAGTAAAATTAGTAGAATATACTTTTATTAATGACCAATATTTGATCTAAAACCATTGTCATGTGTGTTTATAATGCATTGGGTCGGGCTTAGATATCGTAATTTTTTTCCGCGACAAACACACAAGTAATTTGGTCAAAATCAAAACATGGTCTAGGGTTTGAATGATCTTTAATCTTTTCCTGCCCCACTACATGTTTCGGCATATAAAGAAATTATTAGAAGAACTTGGGTCTTTGACTCATGCAGGAGTACAATATAGGGTTTGATCATTCTTTAATCTTTTCCCGCGATAAAAATGCTTTGCTTTGGCTTTGAAAACACGATCGAATCGTCAATTTGTTAAAAGTGCAATGTCTTTATCTTTATATACATGTGCTGTGTATATTAAATTTAAGTGACATCTTGACGCACGATAATAAAATAACTTGATTGAGTAAAAGGGTTTTTTTTTTTTTTTTTTTTTTTTTTTTTTTTTTTTTTTTTTTTTTTTTTTTTTTTTTTTTTTTTTTTTTTTTTTTTTTNTTGAATCATCAATTTTTTAACAGTACAATGTCTTTATCTTTATATACATGTGCTATGTATATTAAATTTAAGTGACATCTTGACGCACGATAATAAAATAACTTGATTGAGTAAAAGGTTTTTTTTTTCTTTTTTTTAATTTAAACCTATGATACAAAGATGTATGCATGTTTTTCGTACATATTTTACATACATGTTATTTGTCAAATAATCATACCCTTTGAAACTAAGTCATTGTCACCTAATTGTAAGGACACTTGCAATTGCCTTTTACTCTACGTGAGACGTAGGTAAATTGCAACCCAAGGTAAATAACCAATCATCGTGAGATGGTGGTGGAATATTTACAGTTCTTTATTCGGTGACTAAATCAAGTTAAAATGGTAAGATCCTTAAGCTTGAGGCATAGATGAGATGAAACATGCTTACAAGACATTTATTGCTTGTTTTTTTGGTGCCATAAGTAAGTCCCATAATGATTTAGGAATTGCACTTGTATTGCAATTGTTGCTCGTCACTTACATTTTTGAATACATCATTGCTAGGAGATAAATTAATGTGATGGTGGTATGTCAATTAGGGTCCTAGACTTAAGAAAATTAATTGTTTATATAACTATGGGTAGTTAATTTTCTTTAAAAGAGTATTATCGAAAATACTAAATTTTGAACTTTTTTCCGTTTTGTAGATGAATAATCCTGCACAAACTTGAAAAATTCGGCTTTCAGATAGATGCTCGAAAGAGAAAAACATTAATGTTTTGTTTCGTCAATTAAGGTTTGTCCTTCGAGTTGAAAATAAACTCAATGTTTTGGAACAACCTATGACTCCCGCTCCTGCTCCGAATGCTCTTGATGAGGAATTGGAGGCATGGAATGCTCAATATGATCATCACAATGAAGTTGCATGCCTAATGCTGGGTAGCATGACTCCCGAACTTCAGAGACAGTTTGAAAACTATAGTCCATTCGACATGCTTATTGAGCTAAAATCCATGTTAGAAAAATAAATTGGTGTTGAATCGTTTGATGTTATTCAAACTTTTCATGCTTGTAAAGGTGAAGAAGGTCAATCCGTTAGCTCATATATTCTTAAGATGAAGAGCTATCTAGAACAACTAGAATGCCTCAACTATGTTTTACCCCAAGCATGATTCTTAGTCACCTTTCCAAGGATTTTGAAGGATTTATGCACAATTACAATATGAATAACATGGGGAAGACTATAGTCGAATTACATGCTATGCTTATTGAGTATGAAAAAGGCTTACCAAAGAAGTCTGCTACGCCTTAAGTCCTTGCGATTCAAGGTGGTAGAATCTATAACCCAATAAGAAACCGCAAGCGAATAAAGGCATGGGTAAAAGTAAGGGCAAGAATGAGCAAATGCTTACTTATGCTCCCAAACCTAAGAACCCCCCACCAGCTAAGAAAGAGTACCCAACAAAGGATGCGGCGCCACCATTGTAAAGAGGAGGGCCATTAGAGAAGAAATTGTCCAGTCTATCTTGTTGAGTTGATGCAAAGGAAGAAGAAGCAAGCTGGTTCTGCCAGCTTCAGGTATCTTCATTATAGGATTATTTTCTTTCTCTAATAAATCCTGGGTATATAACACTAGCAGTAGTACTCATATCTTTAATACTACTCGGAGACTTAGAGGAGAAAGAAAGCTGAAACAAGGAGCTTTATATATGTACGTGGGCAATGGAGTACATGCATCTGTAGAAGCTATTGGAAGTTTTGGCTTAGTTTTAGCTTCGGGTTTAGTTATTGTTTTAGACAATTGTCACTAGGCACCTATTATAACTAGAGGTGTAGTTTCAGTTTCACATTTGGTTGATAATGGATTTATTCAGTGTTTTACTAATTTTGGTATTTCAGTTTCTAAAGATAGCGTTATTTATTTTAATGCTATTCCACGTGATGGTATTTATGAAATTGATATGCTTAATCTTATGCCAAATGTTAATTTTATTTATACTGTTAGCAATAAAAGAGCCAAGCATAACTTGGACTCAACTTATCTTTGGCACTTTCTTCTTGCTCATATAGGCAAGAAACACATTAAAAAGTTGTAACACGATGGGCTTTTAAAATCTATTGATGATGAGTCATTTGATTAATGCAAATCTTGTATATCTGGTAAGATGGCAAGGAAACCTTTTTCGCATCAAACGGAAAGTGCTTCTGATCTACTTGGATTGATCCATATTGATGTTTGTGGTCCACGTAGACATGTGTCAAGACAAGGCGCAAGCTACTTAATAACCTTTACAGATGATTTCAGTCATTATGGTTATGTTTACTTGCTTAAACATAAACATGAGGCAAATATATAAGCCATGAGTTTAAAGATTATCTGAAAGAGTGTGGAATTGTCAAGACAAAGAAATTCATGATTAGCCAAGACAAAGAAATTGAAGAAAAGGACGAAGAAATGATGAATAAACGTAAAGTTATGCATGTACAAGAATCCCCGCTATATGCACATCTAGTGGAACATATGTGAGAAAATATAATCATGAAGTTATTGCTCCCAAGGATCAAGAACCAAGCTTTGGATATTTTGAAGCAAAGAAATTAGTGTGCACGCAGAAATTGCCACACAAGCCGCCCAAACTGGACGCGAGTTGCGGGTTGGAACGCTAGCTGCCAAAACCATGCCCCCAACCGCGCAACTGGGGAAATTTCCAGTTTAATGCAAGATTTATTGTGTCAACTTTCATGACCGGTCATTTATTTGTATTAACTTAATCTCAGTCATTTTTATGACCTTTAGGTCTCAAGTTGTTCCATTAAATTCCTAAGTCCTATGTGCTAGCTTAAATACACCCCTTTTTAGCTTGGATTTGACTACCATACTATAAAACTTACACATACCTTTCACTTACATTCTCTCACCACTCATAAACTCTCTCAAAGCCAATATCTACAACCTTCAACCACTGGAAAAATGCAGGAACATAAGAGGATCAAGAACACATAATTCAAAGGTCGAATCATCAAGTAATCATCACCAAACGTTGAGGCATCAAAGCCTTATCATTTGTCATCTTTATTACACTTATGTATGACCTTTTTATCATGTGACATAGAACCAAATGTTTTGTGATTTTCTTTGTTAGCTATGAGTGGCTCTTGTCTTTGAGCACTTGCTTAGATGATGTTTTTGACATGAACAATTGATTGATTGTGACTATATATTTTTACTCAATTTCAAGCTACTACTAAGATCCAATTGCACTTGAAAGTTTCATGTGACAATTGTTTATCAAATTTGATTGGTTGGTAATAGTGTCATAGGTCGAAAGGGTTATTGTTATTTAGTCAATTGTAGACTTTTTGTCTATGATTGGCTACCTTCATATTGGCAATTTCCTAAGTAATTTGATTAAACAAGAGAATAAAGAGTGATTGTTGATAAACTTGTAAAACTACCGTGAATCGAGTTTATTGAAATTATGTTAGTCTTGAATAGGTTGATTAATCTTAATGGATTTTTTTATTTTTTATTTTTTTATTTTTTTATTTTTTATTTTTTTATCTTGATGAAGGTTCTGAGTCCTAAGAACACTAGATTAGATCACCATCTGATTATCCTAATCAGCTTGTTAAAAAATCATTGTTACAATTCAGCAAAACTAAATGTCCAAACTAGTCTACGCAAGTTTAGTTTTATATCTTGAATTATCATCATCTATTATTTGCTTGCTTGTTATTTTCACATTACTGGTTAAATCATTGATTCTAGTCTTACACACAAAAGCTAAACAAATCCTTGAGAGCAATTTCGGCTTACCGAATCATATCTTACTACACACGGACGAATAAACTTGCTCGTATGTGTTTTGTTTGAAAAAAAAGGTAATTGTATTTATAAATTTAAAACTTGCACACATGAAACACATCAGCAAGGGCGGAGCTATTAAGGGACCGGGAAGGGTCCTGGCCCCCTAGGCCTAAGCCCGTTAGTGTATTTTTTCGCGATTTCATGTGTTCTTTCCGAAAAAAATTGTTTCGGCCCTCCCAATAATTTTTTTCTTTTTTTTTAGAATGGCAACTTTATTAAAACCACTAGCAAGATGCTAGAACATTACAAAGAAAGAAGAAAAGGGTGTTGCATCTAGCTATCCCAACAAATAGAACTATTACGCCTAGCATTATACCAATTGAACGAACGCATAACTGTATCATCAAATAACACTTCTTTCCTAGGCTTTTTAGACGAGAACAAAAGTTGATTTCTGAAATTCCAAATGCTCCACCACGTAATGTAAAACACACCTTCCAAGACTCCTTTAGAACGAGAAGGCATCCGAATCGACTTGAACCAAGAAAGCCACGCCTGATAAGAATCAAGTGGAATCCACACAATGTTCCACCATCTACAAACTAAACAAGAAACACTTGAAGCCATGTCACAACGAAATAGGAGATGAGCCAAGTCCTCCTGAGCAGCATAACCAATCGAGCAAGAATCCGAAGAAACTAACACTCCCCTACGAACCAAGTTGGAACGCGTCGGAAGCCGATCGAGAGAGACCTTCCAAGCAAAAATATTTATCTTGATCGGGATCGACTTAACCCATCGAGTATGCGAATCAGACATAGGAAGGAAAGTTTCATCAAGAAGATTACGAACATCCTTGACGCGAAGTTCTCCATCCCCACTCATGTACCAAATCCATCTATCTTCCGAGTTAGATAAAATAACCGGACCCAGGATGTCTTGAACTTGTGCGAGTTGAGAGGATTCAACTCCTCATCTGACCGCGCGACGAAAGATGAAGTAACAATAGAATGCATCTTGCCAGCCACATTACACTCTTTGTCACCTTCAAGAGCATATAAGCACGGAAACTTATGGCACAACCGAGAATCACCAATCCACAAATCTTTCCAAAAACTGGTACTCCTACCATTTCCAGTTTTGATTTTACAATGTGATATAAAATCAATACCTTGAGTCTTAAGAACATTTACTTCCTTGATAATTGAGCTCCAATTAGAAGAATAAGCGGCTGACGGCTTCTGCCCATTGGAACCATGAGAAACACAAATATATCGAGACCAAAGAGACTTATCGTGAGATAAGAATCGCCACACCCATTTAAGCAAAAGAGCTCTATTAAGAGCATAGAGGCTAGAAACTCCTAATCCTCCATATTTCTTTGAAGCAAGAACCTTGGCCCATTTAACCCATGCGATTTTCCTTACATCATCTTGCGCACCATTGAAGAAATTTCTTCTAATGGCTTCCATTAAGTTCAAAACCGTCTTATGGGCCTTGTATAACGACATGGTGTAAATTGGAGTGGAGCCAAGAACAATTTAAGGAGAGTAAGACGGCCCCCAATAGATAGGGTTTTGAGCTTCCATTTAGAAAGCCTCATCCTAAGTTTATTAATCGTCTCATCCCAAGACTTAACTAAAGCTGAATTTCCGCCTACACTAACGCCCAAATAATTGAAAGGCGCTTTCATGACTGAACAACCCATCGAAGAAGCAGCTTCAAGAACTTGGGAGGAAGGAATACCCACGCCAAGAAGAGCAATAAAAACCGCATCATCTGCGTAGAACAAATGAGAAATCATAATCGAAGAATCGATCCTGACTCCAGAGAACATACCAGCATCAATAATACGCATGAAGGAGAGGTGTAGGGATTCCATAACAAGAATGAACAAGTAAGGAGCCAACGGATCCCCTTGCTTCAGCCCTCGATGAAATTGAAACTCCGAGGTTGGACTTCCATTAACAAGAACAGATGCCATACTCGAGGTAAGGCAACCTCTAATCCACGAACACCAATTAGCTCCAAACCCAAAAGAATGAAGGACGTCAATAAGATAATCCCAACGAATAGAATCATATGCTTTTGCAAAATCAACTTTAAAAACCATGGCACGCTGATTTTTTACCCAACAACGAGCTAACAAATCGTCAATAATAAAAGGACCATCGAGAATTTGCCGATTAGGGAGAAAAGCCGATTGAACATCCGAGATAAGATCAGCAATAACCAACAAAAGACGATTCTAAAGGATCTTCGTAATAACTTTATAGATACTGCCAATAAGACTAATAGGACGAAAGTGGCTCACAAATTTCGGATCCAACGATTTCGGGATAAGCGCTATAAACGAAGAATTACATCCAATAGCGAAAGAAGCATGATCAAAAAACCATTCAACTGCCAAGCAGAAATCAGCCCCCACTACCTGCCAATACTTTCGGAAAAATTCGAATGTGAAACCATCGGGACCGGGAGATTTATTTTCTCCAAAACCCCAAACAGCATCCCGGATTTCATCTTTCGAAATAGGATTCTCCAAATCAGCCGACTGATCAGAAGTAAGTCGATTAGGAAATGTAAAGTTTAACTTACCATTACATGTACCTGGATCTTGGAATCTAGAAGCAAAATGATCACGAAATTCGTTTTTCACTTGACTAGGATCATCAACCCAATCGCCATTGACCATAATACCTTTGACAGCAAGGCTAGCACGCTTTCTATTCACTATAGCGTGAAAAAATTTGGAGTTTTCATCTCCCTCCACCGCCCACTTGATTTTTGCCTTTTGGATATAGTCTCGAGCAACAGCAGCCTTACTGTCAAGAACCAGGTTCATATATTCTGTTCGGGCTAGGAGAATATCATCAGTTACGCCACCTTGATCCAGGATAGTATCAATATTAGAAAGCTTGGTTTTCAGTTCATTTACACAGCCCATCTGTTTCTTCTTTAAATCTGCAACAAACAAACGAATTTCTTTTTTCAAAATTTGTAATTTCTTTTTAAAGCGAATCCTATCACTACTATCATTAAGACATGTGGATTGCCATACGTGAGATACCAACTGATCAAAACCTTGGAAACTCAACCAAGAATGATAAAAACGAAACGGAGTAGCTCCATAGTTAGTAAATACCTCGCGAATTAAGATAGGTCGATGATCGGATAGATGCCTATCAAGGCAAACTGCCGAAATATTGGGAAAAGAAGAAATAAAACCGTCCGACACAAGAAAGCGATCCAAGTTACTCTCTTTGTAGTCGAAGGATGTGCCCAGGTAAAGGAATATCCCTCTAGTCGAACATCAACTAACCCGCATTAGAGATAAAATTATTAAACCTACGTGCATCATTAACATTAAAAGAAGACCCCCATCGCTCCTCCATTCTCCTAACTTCGTTAAAATCGCCCATAATAATGCACTCTCCGTTCCAGCGATTCACAAGAGATTCTAAATAAGACCATAAAATGCGCTTATTAGAACCAGCTTGAGGGGTGTAGACTGAAATAAACATAATCTTCATCTGATTAGGTATCCATGATCCGAACAAAGCAACAAAATTATCAGAAATGGTATGATGCTCTTTTCGAAACACATTATGATCCCAAGCACACAAGATACCCCCCGAATTACCAAGAGCTGCACTAAAAAGGAAATCAAAATGAGAATTACCCCACAACATCTTAACATCCAACGTCAAAATAGATTCCATCTTAGTCTCTTGAAGAGTTAGGAAAGAGACTTTGTGCTTAATGTTTAACTCCCTAATCCAATCTTTTTTGGCCTTGGATCCTAGGCCTTGTATATTTATAGATAGACAATTCATCGGAAAACCAAATTGTCTCCTTGTGAACCTATAATTTTCTCCAAATCTTTATTACATCCATCCATGGAAAAACCCATGGTTTGCCCTACCTCCCAATAATTTTTTTCTCCCAATAAATTTTTCTCCAAGCTTAATGTTTAACTCCCAATAAATTTTTTCTAGCTCCGCCACTGCACATCAGGGTTTTACATTGCATGCTTTGGTCAATATGGAAATGGAGAAATAGAGTTGTTAATGCCGATACGGATATCGCTTCTAAAATCATTGATGAATACAATTTCCCCTCGATTCAAAGGGTTTGGAAGATTTGTATGTCAGCCGGCGGCTGCTAATTGGAGACCATGGATTTCAAGACCCTTCAAATTAATTTTGGTTTCTCAAGTATTTTTCTGTTTTAGATTGGTTCCTGGTTTTAGTTCTTTGCCTTTTCTCCGGTATGGTTGACCTCCTGTACTGTTTGGGCTTCTTCATTGAAGCTTTTTCGTACATATATATCCATATCTTAGCCTTTCAAAAAAAAAAATAATAATAATAAAAAAAAAAAATCATACTCCTTCCGATTCAAAATTATAATCTATATTTCTTTTTCGGGATGTCTCAGAATAATTGTTCACTTTGTTGAAAATTATAGTGACCTCACTTTTATTAAATTTTGTGTTCTGACAATAATTTTCAGACGGAAAGAGTACTAATTATAAACTCTCACTCAAGCGAATTAAAATATATCTTCATTTATCACCTGCCGACCAAAATATTCGTTATGTTTATTCAAAATGAAAACTCATATATAATATATGATTTGATATATCGATAAAAGAATTTTGCCAGATTCCATTGTGTATACCATACCATGATGCATCCAATCAATAAAATAAGCACACATTACATGCGTGTGCGATCACGATTCGAAGCATGGTCCATGGCTTAAATGCACATCATTTAAAATCCCAAGTTTTATCAATCATTGTGAAGTAACTATCTCTAATATTTAAGTTTCCACGACCATCAACCACACGTACTAAGGCTATGCACAATGGACCGGATGTAATTCGGTTGAGGCGTTGGACGACCGAATTACAAATCGGTCGATTCCACTGTGAAGGGGTTTGTCGAATTCGGTCGACGGACGAAAATTTTGGGTTTCGGTTGCCCACACGACCGATTGTAAAACAAATTATCTTGCCCTTTTTCAAAACCATTTGTACTTTATTCGTTTGAAACTTGAAACAAAAATAAAAATAAAACAGGGGTTTGAAACTTGAAACAAAAATGGTGTATCCGGGGATATAGGGAACATGGAAGAAGAAGATATTTTGGGGTGATGTTCACTTTTAGTCCCTCAAATTTTACAATGTTTACATTTATGTCAACAATTTAGTTATAACTTAATAAACGTGTAAAATAACTTTAAAAAATGGCAATTTTGGCACATGTTTGAAATATATTTCTTACAATTGGTTTGATACACATTTGAAATATAAACGTTTCGTTTATGTAATGTTTACGTTTTATTAATAAAATTTGTGNCTCAGAATAATTGTTCACTTTGTTGAAAATTATAGTGACCTCACTTTTATTAAATTTTGTGTTCTGACAATAATTTTCAGACGGAAAGAGTACTAATTATAAACTCTCACTCAAGCGAATTAAAATATATCTTCATTTATCACCTGCCGACCAAAATATTCGTTATGTTTATTCAAAATGAAAACTCATATATAATATATGATTTGATATATCGATAAAAGAATTTTGCCAGATTCCATTGTGTATTACCATGATGCATCCAATCAATAAAATAAGCACACATTACATGCGTGTGCGATCACGATTCGAAGCATGGTCCATGGCTTAAATGCACATCATTTAAAATCCCAAGTTTTATCAATCATTGTGAAGTAACTATCTCTAATATTTAAGTTTCCACGACCATCAACCACACGTACTAAGGCTATGCACAATGGACCGGATGTAATTCGGTTGAGGCGTTGGACGACCGAATTACAAATCGGTCGATTCCACTGTGAAGGGGTTTGTCGAATTCGGTCGACGGACGAAAATTTTGGGTTTCGGTTGCCCACACGACCGATTGTAAAACAAATTATCTTGCCCTTTTTCAAAACCATTTGTACTTTATTCGTTTGAAACTTGAAACAAAAATAAAAATAAAACAGGGGTTTGAAACTTGAAACAAAAATGGTGTATCCGGGGATACAGGGAACATGGAAGAAGAAGATATTTTGGGGTGATGTTCACTTTTAGTCCCTCAAATTTTACAATGTTTACATTTATGTCAACAATTTAGTTATAACTTAATAAACGTGTAAAATAACTTTCAAAAATGGCAATTTTGGCACATGTTTGAAATATATTTCTTACAAATAGTTTGATACACATTTGAAATATAAACGTTTCGTTTATGTAATGTTTACGTTTTATTAATAAAATTTGTGTTTGTGTTAAAAATGGCTTTTAAAAGAAAAAAAAATGATGATGCAATATAGGTCATCACTGTGGGGAGAGAGGTGAATATAGGTTGAGGAGAGAGAAAGCTGAGGTGGCACACTACTAGAAAAAGTGCCAATAGCAACGAAAATTTTGCAACAACCAATAAGTCGTTGCTATATTCACACATTAGCAACGAATTTAGCAACGAAATTTAGTAAAGATTGGATCTTTGGTTAGCAACGACTTTTAGTTGCTAAATTCGTTGCTATCTTCTCAAAATTTGGTGGGAACATTCCCCCTCTTTTTTAGCAACGACTTTCTCAAAAAATTCGTTGCAAAAAAATTAGCAACGAAGTTTTAATTTTTGCCAATCAAATAATCAAATATTAGCAACGAAATCTCAAATATAGCAACGAATATTTTGTTGCAAAAATTGTTGGTCAAAAATTTTAAACATTTTTGTTGCTAAATATATGAAAAAATCAAGGGAAAATTTTAAACATTTTTGTTGCTAAACATTTTTGCTGCGCAGCCGGAAAGATAAGCCAATATAGGTCACCACTATGCCTAGCCTAATAGGTGATATACACAGCAATTTGGCTATAAAGTTTCGGTAGCGTATACCTAAAGAAATTTTATATTAAAAAGTTTTTGCTAACATTTTGCTCGACACATCTCTATTAGATGACAATTAGTTGGCCCAAACCTAATTGTGGGTTTGGGTCAATTAAGTCTAGGGTTTGCATCAAAGCTGTTAAGATCGAGATCCTACTATGGATCGTTTTTTTCTTTGCAAGATCGAAATCGTAAGATCGGATCGAGGTCGGAAGATCTTACTTAAATGCTAAAAATCTTATTTTTCTTGTAATTCGTATTCAAAGATGATTGTATAACAAATAAGAGAAGGAAAAAGAGTTTTGAAAGTTATAGTAATATGAGAATGCGACGCGTAATGCTCAAAAATACAAAAATATCTAATTGGTAGTTAAGGATGCTGAATCTTTTAATCAAAAAATCTATATATCTTGCTCTTATTAAACATTTACAGTAATCAACGCTTGCTATATTATTTTAATTTAACAAAATTCATTCATTTATAGTTTATTAGTTAGTTAAATTCAGGGAAGTAGGATCGAATCGGATCGAGATCTTACGATCCTATGGTAAGATCGAGATCATACTTGAGATCTTATGTTTTTTAAGATCCTACGAAGGATCGACTCGTTTTTCCTTAACGGGATCGTAAAATCGGAAGATCTTAAGAGCTAGATCGAGATTTTAACAGCTATGGTTTGCATAGCTTGTTCATTACGCCATATGTTTGTTCCCAAACCTAATTGTCATCTAATAATCTCAACATGTATATAACAAGCATATAATAAATTTTATTAGACTTAAAAAATTGTTATAGTTAAATGTATATTTCAAATTAATAAACTAAAACTTTCTTTTTTTAATAGCCGTTAAAAGAATTCATAGCCCATTGGCCATCTTATAATATTGAACTGGAATGTTAAAAATAATGAACATGCATGAGTAATCACCATTTGATGCATGACCCATGTCTTATATTATTACTCAGATTCGATATCTTGTGTTGTCCCTAAAATTTAATCACCGGAAACTGATTGTTAGATTGACCTTATTCAAGTATCTTGATATTTGTAGTTTTGTAAGTAGTAATTTAAGGGTTTTAGGTTGTATTTTAGGATGCAAATAATCACCGGAGATTCAAATATTATTTGGTGATCACACATTTATTCTAGATTGTGGCACATTAATATATATTGCTCACTACAAGAATCAGGACAACAGGCGACGAGTAGTTTTCCGTCGACACCATGTCGACGGCATAAGGCACAAAACGACAAAAATATGGCTTGACCGAGCCAAGCAGCGTTGAATTTTTCATACCAACATTATCCCGTCGACATGTCGACGGGATCATATTGGTCACACTTTTGATGCCTCAATTATTGACAGAACTTGGGCGCGAATTTATCCCGCCAGTTAATCCCGTCGACATGTCGACGGGACAATATTAATCACGAATTGTTACGTAATTAACGTGTTATTAACGTTAATTACTGGTTTGCTTTATATCGTCAAAATACTCAATCCTTTGACTGAGAAACCATGTGGGACCCACCTTGTCGACGGGCATAGTCGACGGGATAGTCGTTCCCGACGAGGCATCCACGACAAGTTGGGGCCGTCGAGATGTCAACGGGATCATATTATCCCGTCGACTTGTCGACGGGAGGACCTTAAAAACGTCGACGGGAAAGGTCCTGATTGTACTAGTGGCGCATTATTCGACTTTTGGAAAGATAATTCTATGTCATACTTGCCTCATAATTTTAATGTAACAACCCTATATCCCTCATCTAAGGCGCGCGGATAAGACATTTAAACTGTTTATAAGCTGTGGCTAATAGTATCCTTCTATCATGATTTTAGTTGATAAATGAGAATATGTATAACTGACCCATCAAGAACCTTCACCATCAAAGGTATGCATTAGCTCATTCGAAACTCTACCTTTTCACGTACTTGATTTCAACAAGATGGATCAAGTGTGTCCCAACCAAAGTTAATATTGCTTCATGGAGAATAAAAAATAAAAGATCGACTTCCAACCCGCGTCAACTTGGATAATAGAGGTGTGGACTTGCATTCCATTAGATGCCCGTTGTGTAATGATTACGAGACGGGTTTGGGGCCTACAGGGGATTTTAACCGGGTTTGAGGCAGGAAGCGGGGCATAACATCCCCCCGCCACACCCCAAACATATACATATACATATACAGATATATCTATAATCATATAATATTATATTATTATTTACGTAATAAAATATGTTTTCCTAATATTTGTTAATTTTGTATCTTTGTAAGATTGCAAATTGTAATCATGCAAAGCTTGTTTAATGTCATATTTTTAAGAGAAATTATAAGACGGTGTAAGTTATCATTAGTTATGTTTAGTATTATCGTTGAAGAATTAATAATTTTAGTGTGTGATTGATTACTAACTAGTTCTCAATTTTCAAGTTATTATTAATAGTGTAAAATTAATAAACATGAAAAGGTGCTGGTTTGGTGAAAATCACAACAAAGAGGACATCGCGACAAGATTTCGACGAGTACAGGGCGGGTTTTTAAGAGCATCGCGGTCCAATAGGGCGACCTGATTGGGAGATCGGGGCGGGTTTGGGATGACTTTGGTAATCAGGTTTAGGATGGGGATGACCGCCCCCGCCTTAAACCTGCCCCGTTGCCATGCACGGAACAAGAGTTAAAAATGAATGGGTATATAAAAATAAAAAATTAAAAATCAGCAATTAAACTGTTTGCCTATAGCGAAAATTATTAAGTTTATTTTTCTACTATTGATGGGCTAACTAAACAATAACTAAAAACATAATGCATTGAAACCAAATGCATTTTAAAAAATTCTATCGGAGTCCCGTGACACCGTAAGACACCCTCAGTTCCGAACCTGACCGTTGTCATCCCTATTCCAAGCTCCTCTCTCAAAGTTATTTGATGCCGTTATACGATCCACCGAATCTTTTGTGTTTCCGCAGCAACGCCTCTTTCAACACAACAAGGAAAAAATGGAGTTTATCTTAAACGATATTAAGCTTTTCATTTGAATTGAATTTCTTCCAGATGCAAAAGTTTTATTCAATGTAATCTTTTTTCCCTATCTTATTGCTAAGGCGTTTATACAGATTACCGTTCGAAATGAAAATGTCTTTAGTTGAATCGGGAAAAGTATCCGGGACTGAGTCCATTGCGTTCAGATTTGAGGCACTACATTTACTAAATAAAATAATACAAACCCTTTGGTAATCTGCATGCTCTCTCTATAGGGTAATGTTACGTTCGATTATTTGTGTTACAACGGAATATTTGTTGGAGTACTTGTTTATTACAGAATGCGCATGCTGTATTCGTTTTTAAAATCCGCATCTTTGTAATTTGTTTTCTGCTAATCTTTAATGCATTTGTTGTTCAAAACTTTTTGGCATTTACTATATGAGTAAGGATCAAATGAGAAATAAAAGTAAAATGAGAAGAATGAGAAGTAATTACAACCGCACATTTCAGATGCACCTACAAAATAAGATGCATCTCCCATGAAATTCTCCTTCCTCATTTGAAATGTGTGGCTACAAACATTTCTCATTCTTCTTATTTTATTTTCTCTTCTTAGTGGATCCATTCCCTTTACTATAGTTGAAATTTATAAAACTTTATAAATGTTCTATATCATCACATATCAATAAATTATAAATCTTTTCTCACTATTATAAAAATGGTTACAACTTTATAAATGTTCCACATTACACATGCATTAATTGTGTTAAGTTTATAAAAATGCCTAAAAACTAAAACATTTTCATGTCACATAGATTTCTCACTATAGTTGAAACAAAAATATAAATTTTTTCAAGTTTCTTAAACTTATTTATGAACTTATTATAGTGGACTGTTTCAATCAATGTGCAATTTGCATAGAATTTGCTAATTAAATAAGTTATCTAGCACGTTATTAAAGCATAACTTAATATTCATAATCGTCTTTTTATATTTTAATCTATTTATTCTATTATATGCCACATCCTTCCCACTAGGAAAACTTAACCTTAATTTTGTTTAGTATGTTTCGAGTAGGCCATTGGTATTTGTCCTTGATCATAACATGCCTGAGTTTCGACCAAGTGCTCCTTATTTTTCACATGGCCTTGTTTTCTTCTTTTGTTCTTTTATGGATGTGGTATTTCTGGTAACTTTGAGCACATACCTCAACTTGTTAATTCAAACAAAAATAGTACAAGCTGCGTATGAGTATTAAACTAACTATTCATGACACGTTATACATCTCTATGATTAAAACCGAAAACTCACGTTTAAGCGTATTTCACACATGTGCGGTCTATGTGCATTAGCATTATGACTTTTTATTGCATATGTCGGATCTATTGAGTGACTAATCATATATAAGATGTTGTTTGAGTGATTAACTTACATGTATGTCATCGTCTATAATTTGGCATCCTTGTGTTGTTGGATTGCCGACTTATCTATCTTGCAATTTGCGATCGAGTTGGGGGGCCATGTGTCTGCTTTGGCTAGTCATGTACAGAGATTCTTCTCGAAATTAACAACTCGATAGTCGATCCTTACTTGGATAGTTAACAATGCACCACGTCTCTACAAAAACAACCAGAGACAAAGAAACACGTATAACGTGTTTTCGAATTAATTATATGTAAACAATTTTACTTAGATCGACGAACATGGCAAGGTTTAAACGCGATATAAGATGCATCCTATGAAGAAGAAAAAAAATTCTAGTACTCATATAGACCACCATTGTATAACCATTCATTGACGGATGAATGGGTAAAAAAGCAACTTAAACATGTATATATGAGTTATTTTTGTTCACAAAAAATCCCTTCATAGTACTAGTACGTAATAACTAACTAAAAGAGGCCTTATCAATTTTGTTTGAATGAAAAATTTGTTTCGTGGCAAGTTTTTTTTACAGTTATTGACATCTGTTAGCTTTTTGTTTTGAGAAAATTTATGTATTTTCTCCAAAGCTATGTAGAAACTTATATATATCGATCGGAACAATATAATGTAACAGTCACGAATATGTGTGATTTAAAGTCTGTGAAAAGATAAGATAGGATATTGACAATTCATGAAAAGAGAATGAAATAGATTGAACAGGCTTAATTATATGATAAGAGGTCATTGACTAGTGATTGAAGTGTGTGATAAAGATTGATTATTGACAAGTTCATTCGTAAATGCAACCCACTATCAGTTGTTCTCTAGCCGCAATCATAATATTTTAACATGCATTTAAAGTATTAAACTAATAAAAGTACTAATTTCAAAGTCCACATACGAGAATATAGAGTAAATTACACCGTTCGTCCCTATGGTTTGCTCCAAATCACTACCGTAGTCCCTGATCTATTTTTTTTGCTTTTTTGATCCTTATGGTTTACATATTGCACGCTGTCAGTCCCTATCGCTAATTGTCGTTATCTTCTCCGTTAAGAGACAATTGTCAAGTGGCAACATTAGTCCATTAACCAAACGATCATTTGCAACGTTAGTCCTTTATACTAACGACCATTATTAATTAACTCAAATTTTGGTTTTCTTAAAAAAATTCTTTTCTACGCGGTTTTTATCGTTTTCGCCCGTTTTCATGCGTTTTCTTAGTTTTCGTCCGTTTTTATACGTTTTCATCCATCTTTATACGTTTTCATCTGTTTTTCTTATGTTTTCATTCGTTTTATACGTTTTCTTACGTTGTCATACGGTTCTATCCGTTTTTACACGTTTTTGTCTGTTTTTCCCCGTTTCATGCATTTCTTACGTTTTCGTCCGTTTTTATACGTTTTCGTCCATTTTTATACTTTTTTGTCTGTCTATATACGTTTTCGTCTATTTTTCTTACGTTTTCCTTCGTTTTTATCCGTTTTCTTACGTTGTCATATGGTTTTATCCATGTTTCTACATTTTTTTATTTATACGTTTCCTCTATTTTTTACGTTTTTCTCCGTATTTCTTACGTTTTCATATGTTTTCATCCGTTTTTATATGGTTTCATCCGTTTTTATATGTTTTCACCCGTTTTCTTACGTTTGTATACATTTTCTTACGTTTTTGTTCGTTTTATACATTTTTGTCCTTTTGTATACGTTTTTGTCTGTTTTAATACACTTTTCTTGCGTTTCAATACGTTTTTATCCATTTTCATCCATTTTCATCTGTTTTTATACACTTTCATCCGTAAGAAACCGTAATAAAACAAGAGAAAATGTATATAAAATGATGAAAACGTATAAAAACAGATGAAAGCGTATACAAACAGATGAAAAAGTAAGAAAAAACGAACAAAAGTGTAAAAATAGGAGGAACACGTATAAAAACAGATAAAAACGGATAAAACCGTATGAAAACGTATAAAAACGGATAAAATGTATGAAAACGTAAGAAAAATAGACGAAAACGTATAAAGAGGGATGAAAACGTTTAAAAACGGACGAAAATGTAAGAAAACGCATGAAAACTGGCAAAAACGTAAGAAAACGGGCGAAACCAATAAAAACCAAAATTTGAGTTAATTAGAAATGGCCGTTGGTATAAGGGACTAACGTTGCAAATGATTGTTTGGTTAATGGACTAAGGTTGCCACTTGACCATTGGGTTAAAAACGCATGAAAACGTAAGAAAAACAGACGAAGACATATAAAGACAGAATAAAAGGTATAAAAATGGACGAAAACGTATAAAAACGGACGAAAACGTAAGAAAACGCATGAAACGGGGAAAAACAGACAAAAACGTATAAAAACAGATAAAACCGTATGACAACGTAAGAAAAGTTATAAAAACGAATGAAAACGTAAGGAAAACATATGAAAATGTATAAAGACGCACGAAAACGTTTAAAAACGGACGAAAACTAAGAAAACGCATGAAAACGGGCGAAAACGATAAAAACCGCGTAGAAAATAATTTTTTTAAGAAAACCAAAATTTGAGTTAATTAGTAACGGTCGTTAGTATAAAGGAC
Organism: Artemisia annua; assembly: GCA_014162995.1. Lineage (NCBI taxonomy): Eukaryota > Viridiplantae > Streptophyta > Magnoliopsida > Asterales > Asteraceae > Artemisia > Artemisia annua. The sequence goes on along the minus strand of LBNU01011956.1, from coordinate 55,778 downwards.
TAACGTTGCAAATGATCATTTGGTTAATGGACTAATGTTGCCACTTGACAATTGTCTCTTAACGGAGAAGATAACGACAGTTAGCGATAGGGACTGACAGCGTGCAATATGTAAACCATAAGGATCAAAAAAGCAAAAAAAATAGATGAGGGACTACGGTAGTGATTTGGAGCAAACCACAGGGACGAACGGTGTAATTTACTCCAGAATATATAAATTCTATTTTGTAATATATAAAAAGAGTCATCATTTCTTCACTAGAAAAAATTATTGAAAAACATATCTATGATATGTGTTAGTACAAAACTTGGGCTCAATGCAAGACCTAGTTTAGGCTAGCTTTTGATGGAGTGAATTTCGGACTTAAGAGTTGATGATTAGCTGCTAAGAAAGAAAGCATCGTTAGCCTCACCGCGGAAGAGGGACTTCCGCGGTCAACCTCCGGTGTGAGAGTAAGTAATGGTTTAGAGAGATAAAGTATTTAGAGTGTGAGAGTAGTGTGTGTGTTACCGTTTGAGAGCGGCGAATGCCCTCTATTTATATCATAGCCTTTGTTGTCGGTTTCCTGGGATCCCGTACTATGATGGCGATGTTTTTAGGTGGCAAACCCTTAGGTCCCCTCTCGTTCTTGTCTTCTTGTCGTGAGTGGCGACTCCTTCGGAAAGGGGTTGTCGCTTTTCCTGTTTTAGGTCTGCCTTGGTCAGCTATATGATAGCTGATAGTACTCCTTACTCTTTTTGGGTCAGTCCGTGGTCCTGACCTTTGAGTTGATCCCGGACGCGGAATGCGCCCCGTGGTTAGGTCTCAAAAAGGCGGGACTCCTTAGCGAAGCGTCGTGACGCGGCCCGCCCTTGGGAGGGTCGATTCTTGTCCCGGTCCGGGTTAGTTTAATTTGGGCGAGGCCGGCCCATTGTTCTTGGGTCCGGGGGTACTATACGTGATCAAGTCCCCCCAGTCTAGTATACACGTCTTTTTTGCGAAGCGAGTGTTCTAGACTTTATCATGTGCCGCGGACTATAACTTTTGCTGACTGGACTATGCATTAGTTGGTGACAGCTTGTCATCGGTATCCGCGAAACGTTTTCGTCTACTTATTTACTGACTGACGTGACGTTTTGACGGCTGACCGTTTATCTTCTGCGACAGTGGTAACCGTTGGATTGGGATGGTTTTTAACCGTTCGATCAAGGGTTGGGGCACGTGTCGTGTTTTCATACCCTTGATCTAGAAGGTAGTGGAAGCGTGTGTGTGGCTATAAATACCCAAAGTATTTCATTCTTCATACTTTTTTACACACACATAAGATTTTTACCACTCTCTAGAAATTTTACCACCGCCTTCACTTTTCCAGCTATTATTCGCACTTCCGGCTTAGAAACTCAGGTTAGGTTTCCACATAATCCTCTTATTTTCTGTACGCACATAGTATAGGATGGCTATTGACCACATAGATTCCTATTATTCCAAGCTTTCCCAGAGCGACAAATTTTGTAAGAGGTATACCATTCCTGAACATCTCTTGCCGGAGGCTCCTGGTCCTCATGACACAATTAGGGATGCGCCTGCGGGTAAGATAGGTGTTTATACTAGGTTCTTTGAATTAGGCAACTTTAGGATTCCTCTTTCGGCTTTCTTGCTTAGTGTTCTAGAGTATTTCCATATCCATCTTTCCCAGTTGTCCGTGTTGGCGGCGTGTATGGTTAGCCATTTTGAGATTTTGTGTCGCGTTCACGGCGGAGCCCCTACTCTGCCCATGTTTAGGAAGTTTTACTATGCTGGGGTTCACAATGGGTGGTTGACCATAGAGAAACGTAAAGGCCCTAAGTCCTTGGTGGTCCCCGTCTGCTACACCGCGGTCCTTGATTCCGTAAAACACTGGAAGGACCATTTCTTTTATTTGAAACGAACCATTTTTCCCCTTTCCATTCCATGGTTTGATAAGGTTTCCATTGACCGTGATCCACCGCCTTCTGACGCGGGTATAGACCACGGGCTTTTAGAAGTTCTTACTACCAAAAGGGGGGTTTTCAAGAAGTATCCAGATGAATTTTTGAACGTAATAGGGTTGAGTCGGACTTGGGACGATGACACTAGTCGTCCCACTTTTTTGTGGCCGGATGAGCAGGGTGGGTCTTTTAGATAGTTATATGTTTCTTTTCTTTTCTCTTTTTATTTTTTGTGTCCGCGTCTGACGTGTTTGCTTGTTTCTTCTGCAGAGATAGACCTGTTTGCTTTCATCAATCAGCCAGATCCGTTCAAGGTGAAGACCGGGGAAAGAACCTTGAAGGAAGGGGAACCCACGCTGCTGGCAGAGACGGCCAATCGTGTGGTCGAGCCTACGGAGAATGTGGTGTCGCTGGTGCACCATACCATTACTCAGGAGATAGCCACTGCCAAGGCTGAGAAGAAGGTCGGGAAAAAGAGGGTGACCATCAGTGCCCCTTCCAAGCCTAACAAAAAGAAGAGGATTTCTCCCTTGTCCGCGAAGGAGGCTGGGGCCGGTTCAGGTATATATATTTTTTTCTTGGCTTTTTTTTTGTGTTGTTTTTTTTCTTCCTCTCTTCTTTTTAGGGAGTGATAATCATTTGTGGTTCTTGTCTAGGTTCCATGTCTGCGGAGATCACCCCTGCGCTGCAAGAGCTTCAAGATGAGTCCGGTGAAGGGCTTGAGTGTTTGGGTCCGCATACGGATGCCAACATTATGAAGAATATGACTGTTCTTTCCTCGGATTAGGCCACCACTGCTCGTCCCAGTCAAAGTATTGAGAACTCTGCTCCCGTTTCCGCCCCTGCCGGGTCTATTTGTCCGGACTCTGGTAGCCTTCATGTGGAGAGCTCCGGTTCGCAGAATATTGAAGAGATGCCCGAGCATGTGGATTCCACGGTAGAGAGTGAGGCTGAATCCAATGATTTTTACCAATCTCTGTCTGTTGATACTACTCAGGCTCCATCTGTTTACGTTCCGAAGTGGCTCGCCACCAATGGGTTCAAGATGAATGACCCTTGGATTTGCCGGAGTCTTGTGGATAACTTTACGACTCCTGGCTACGTGTCTGTGCTCAGGAATATGGGGGCAAAGGAGCTCCTAGACCACTACAACCTTTTATCTGCTCAGCAATTCAGCACAGGTTCGGAAGTTAGGTTGAGGCTTGAGCACGAGTTGCAAGCGAATGATACGCTGGGTCGGAAATTGCAGAGGAAAGATAGAATAATATCTGCTTTGAGGGCTGATGCGTGGTTTTGTGACCTTACAACAGGTTTTACCTCTCGAGGGATCTCAAGAGGCTTACAACCCCACCAGGCAGTGTACCTGACCGATGTAGTATAGTGAAGTGGTAAGTACGGGGGATTGATCGTTCAACCCAAAGAATAGTGTTCGTTAGGATTGAAATTTATCTACTAGGTCTAGAGATGAGGGATGATTCTTTTTGTATTTTTATATTTTATGGAAAGCAAGTAAAATTTCGGGTATTGGAAGAGTGGGAGGAATTAGTTGCTAGTCAACTAACCCAAGAGCTACTAATTAAACTAATGTGCAAGAAAAGTAAATTAAGGTTCTATAAGAAGAGTGAAGCGTATCTACCTATGATGTATTACTCCTTGCTAGCTATCCAATTCTACCTATTGAATTGCCACACCTTGTTTTAATTGACGGGTGTATTCCTTAATAATTCATGGGGTGGCGTACGTATCTCACCAATTCTATGAGCTCTTATCTCCTCCTACAACGATGCGTAAAGCACCCAATCATAGGGATTGTAAACAGTGGCTCATGCGTTAAATACTACCTTAATAACCTAGTACGCATTAGTTACATGTTTCTTAAGACGTTCAAGCAGGTTACCATATAGGAGTTTAGCCAGTTTTCTTAAGCCTAACATTGATGAAACATTCAATCAAAACAAGAAACAATAGGAAGCAAGAATTATAAACTAAACCAACTAGATCTATTGAAGTTGTCACGCCTTAATTGATGGAGATAGACACACACATCAACAAGCCCTAATTGATGGAGATAGACACAAACATCAACTAGAAATCAATAAGATCTAATTAGTTATACACAAGTTTCACACAATCATAAGTAGACACAAGGTGATTTAGCAAAGCATAATTAATGAAGAGCAATCAACAATAATGATAATTGAAGACATAACATAAGATTGAATCAATAAACAAACCATTAAAAGATGTTTATGGAGTGATTCGGAACCTCTAAGTTGCTGGAAAAACACCTACCCTAACCCTAGAATCGGACTTAGGGTTTGGGGCTTACAAATAATGAAGTTATAATGTTCTATTTATAGGCAACTTTACTGTCGGCAAAGGGTGACGGCGTCAGCCCTAACAAGTGACGGCGTCAGCCCGTCGTTTTCACCAAATCGAAGATTTTTTCGTCCTCTTCGCATGGGCTTTTGAACCACCCAAATCCGAGTTCGTATGAAGATTTTATGGCCAAAACAGTAACAGCTACTCCGCGCGCAAGTTGTGATTGTCTTGTTTAACTTGTGATGGTTCCACTTTGGTTTCTTCTCGTGCAAGCCTTCTTTCTGACGTCGTCACTCTATATCATCTGACGCCGTCAGGTTGAATCCTGACGCCGTCACCTTCAAAAGTCTTCTGGGACGTCTCTTGTTAACTTAAGGCCAGACGGCCTACTTCCAAATACACCTGACGCCGTCAGGTGTAACTTCCTCAAAAGTTCTCTGGAGCGTCACGTTAGGAATTTTCCAACTCCATGATCTTCTCGTGACGGCGTCAGCTTTTAAGGCATGACGCCGTCAGGTTGTGTTTCCTGACCTTTTTTCATGGCTTTGTTGGTTTATTCGTTCTTGAGCATAAATACGTCCAAAAAGCTCCAAAATGCTTCATATTTCAGAAATCACGTCCCAAGTACCTAAAATGAGAAAAGAAACGATTTAAGGCAATATTTGATCAAATAAATACGATTTAGGGCTTAAATGACCCCCTAAAACGGGTACACTTTTCGTCTTATCAAATATCCCTACACTTGGGATTTGCTTGTCCTCAAGCAAATGAGCTTTTCCACCAATCAAAATATAAGTTAGGGGTCATTTAACACGAATATAAAAGTAATTACAACAAATGATCATTCCACCTTAGTCAGAATAAGCACGGAAATTATACACTAGCACCTCACATTAAGTGTTTGGATACTCTCATCTCTCGGGTGTTGAAAATTTATATATCATAATTGGAAATTGAGAAATATCACTCATTACCTGTCATAGAAAATAGATTACCATAGGCTTGGGAAAGGATCACGCCTCCACCACTTTTGGCGTAAGCACCTAGGATAAACTATCAAAGAGGTCTTTACAAAGGGTTATAACGTTAGGTGTAGGGTATGGAAAACATGGTTTTGTTGGATAAAGGATAGTTTACTGGTGGCAAGTCAATCGTCTTGGTCAATTACATGTACAATGAGGCGTTGCTAAGCCAAGACTCGACTCAACTTAAACTACTACGACTCTCTTTTTGTATTTTTTTCCAAGACACTATTTCGACTTAAACAATAAAATAAAAGAAACGGATGGTAGCCCGTATGTTTTTTCTCTTTTCTTTTTCTTTTTTTTTTGCATACACTTTTACTCTACCATCCAAAATAATACATCAAAGGGAGCTCGTTTCCTCCCTACACTTGAACTTTTACATACTTTACACATAATTATTCTAATGACTCGAATCAAAAAAATCAAGACACTTGGAGTACTTTTTAAAATATTTAGCACACATGGGGGTAATAATGTTGTTCTTCCCCATTACTCCATTACACTAGTACTTTACCCATGAGTCCCAATCGTCCCAAAACAATATATACAAGATATGACTCGACTTAGCAACCATGTAATCGATTAGATAATTAACTAAGGGTTTAACACAAATGTTGTCACAATAATGCACTAAAAATGAGTGCATACAAGGTGGGCTAAGGCGATTTGGGTGTACATTTAAGTGGGGTGTAAACAAATTCTTCCTTTAAGTAAAATGCTTAAAGGTCGAAACGAAAAGATAGGCTCTGAGGGGTGTACTAGGGGTATCGTGTACCAAAAATGGGTACAACGCAAAGGGTGTGGGAGAATTACTTGACCAATGTAGCCAAAGTAATTATAACAAAAACACGGGTGTAAAACAGAGGGTTAATCCTAATGCCTCTTATCACGTAGTCAATCCTAACTAAACGAATGTAGTCTCACTAGCGGTCTCGGTATGCATCACAAACGCAAGTTCTAGAATCTATAAACTACCGGTACACTCATAAGCACCAACAATGAATGCTTTTTCCTAAAGATCTAAAGGCGAACCTCACATATTTGGGGTGGAAAGTTTTTGAGTGGTATGGTTTTTGTGCTAGTCATACAATTCCCTATCCATGAGACGCTTATTAAAACCAAAGTTTCACTCCTATATGTTGTAAAAAATTTTAAATTTGGTGCTAAAATTACCCTAACCAATATTTCTTTTTTCTTTATTACACATTCACTATTAAACAAAAAAAAATCAAGCGAAGTTGTAATTTCTAAGTCACCCTAATTTACCCTCCCTACACTTAAACCGAACATTGTCGCCAATGTTCTAAATAAAAGATGTAAAAGTAAAATAAATGAGAATGAAAGAAACTAATACTCCCTTGATTCGCTCGGTATGGATGATGTGATAATATGGTTGAATCTCCCTCCAAGAGAATGAACATTATAAGCTTCACTCTAGAAATATAATCATCCTATTGATGTGTTGCACGTACATCTTCTTTTCCAATATAACCTGTAATCATCAAATCCAAATACCAAAGCATCAAACCGAACAAAGAAAAACCACAACTAGATGAAATTCCAGACTTAGAAATAAAAACAAAACAAAACAATAAAAGGATAGGATACTTGTGGAATTAATTACAAATAGGAACTCATAAAACATACCCACAAGTATTGACACACAAACAAGATAGAATATATGCTAATCATGAATTGTGAATTTTTCACGTTCGAATTTCGTTCTTTTTAACAAAATATAAATTTCCCTACACTTATCTTTTTGTGAAATACCTTTATATGCAATTAACACGAGGTTAAAAACAAAATTAAGCATTTTCACAAATTATTCGAAACATGAAAATTAAACAATTATGATTAAGCACATATGACACAAACAAACAAATAAAATAAAAACGTCAAACAATTAAAAACATGGGTTGGGTTGCCTCCCAACAAGCGCTTGTTTTTGTTCGAGTCACGAGCCTGACTCTACCCTTATTTAGTGGAAATAGGGGAGGTTTTCCCTACACTTATGACTAAGTGCGGGTGGAAGTAGCGATACACACCCTTAGGGTGGAAATATGCCACGTGAGGTGAAGGGGGTGAGTGAATGGCTTCCTTCATCCTAAAACTACCCGAATAATAATGGTTGATGGGTGGGTCGGTTCCTCTTTTGTCTCCTAGATGTAAATCTAAGGATGGAAAGGTGTGTAAAGATTGAGGTTCCGGTTCATCAACACTAGGAAATTCCCTAGGATTAAGAGTAAGGTTATCACTACAAGTATTCAAACCTATTTCCTCTAGTGGTACTTGGTCCAAGGGTTCTACCTCCATTGGGATTCCTAAAGTCTCTTCTACTTCTTCCGTGTAAGTCACGGGCGGTGTGGGTGCCTCAAATGATGGTAGTACTTGTGGGGTACTTTGTGGGCTTGGATTATCCACCTCATCCTCCTTTGTATCTAGATTACCTATGTGTTCGTTTTGTACTATGATGTTAGGCGACATCCACTTAGGTATCTCAACATTAGCGTATTCATCCCCAAACAAACTTGTTTCATGATCCTTGAAATTTGTGGTCAATTGACTTGCACTAACGTTCGTTGGGTTGTCTACTCTATAATAATATTGGGAACAATCTTCTATGGCATCCCATGCTTCTTCAGCATTTAATTCCCTAAGGTCCCAATTGGCAAAATCGTTAATGCACATTTGGTCATATCGGTTGACACGATCATAGAAGATTTGGGTTAGGGATGCTAAATCGAAGCGATGATTAGGGACTATTCGGAGTAAATTTTTAAAACGAGTCCATGCATCATATATGGGTTCATCTTGATATTGGTTGAAAATTAAGATGTCATTAGGGGCGAATGGGTTTCGTGGTCGGTAGTATGGTGGATTCGCGTACTCCATAATGGTGAACGGAACAGTCAATGGAAAGGTTTTTACAAACAAAGACACAAAGAAAAGATAGACTACGGGAAAGCTAATAAAAAGAAAATAAAAATCTCAATAGATAGGAATCTAATGAGTAGACCCAATAAAATAAAATTTCAACCTAACAATAACTACTCCCCGGGCTGCGGCGCCAAAAACTTGATGCGTGGTTTTGTGACCTTACAACAGGTTTTACCTCTCGAGGGATCTCAAGAGGCTTACAACCCCACCAGGCAGTGTACCTGACCGATGTAGTATAGTGAAGTGGTAAGTACGGGGGATTGATCGTTCACTCACAGGGAATAGTGTTCGTTAGGTTAGAAAAACTACTCTAAAAGGTCTAAGGGTGAAGGAAGATTATTTTTGTATTTTTATATTTTTTTGAAAGCAAGTAAAATCTCGGGTTTTGGAGGAGTGGGCGGAATTAGTTGCTAGTCAACTAACCCAAAAACTACAATTGCAATTAAAAATAAAATAACTAAACTATTGTGGTTGTGAAAACTTATATGGAGACAAATGTGTTTACTTAGATTTCCTTACTCCCTAACTATCTTTTACCGGTTAATTGGTGTATGTATTACTTGCGTGGATGACGGGTGTATTCCTTAACAATTCATGGGGTGGCGTACATATCTCCCCAATTCTATGAGCTCTTATCTCCTCCTACAACGATGCGTAAAGCACCCAATCATAGGGATTGTAAACAGTGGCTCATGCATTAAATACTACCTTAATAACCTAGTACGCATTAGTTACATGTTTCTTAAGACGTTCAAGCATGTTACCATATAGGAGTTTAGCCAGTTTTCTTAAGCCTAACATTGATGAAACATTCAATCAAAACAAGAAACAATAGGAAGCAAGAATTATAAACTAAACCAACTAGATCTATTGAAGTTGTCACGCCTTAATTGATGGAGATAGACACACACATCAACAAGCCCTAATTGATGGAGATAGACACAAACATCAACTAGAAATCAATAAGATCTAATTAGTTATACACAAGTTTCACACAATCATAAGTAGACACAAGGTGATTTAGCAAAGCATAATTAATGAAGAGCAATCAACAATAATGATAATTGAAGACATAACATAAGATTGAATCAATAAACAAACCATTAAAAGATGTTTATGGAGTGATTCGGAACCTCTAAGTTGCTGGAAAAACACCTACCCTAACCCTAGAATCGGACTTAGGGTTTGGGGCTTACAAATAATGAAGTTATAATGTTCTATTTATAGGCAACTTTACTGTCGGCAAAGGGTGACGGCGTCAGCCCTAACAAATGACGGCGTCAGCCCGTCGTTTTCACCAAATCGAAGATTTTTTCGTCCTCTTCGCATGGGCTTTTGAACCACCCAAATCCGAGTTCGTATGAAGATTTTATGGCCAAAACAGTAACAGCTACTCCGCGCGCAAGTTGTGATTGTCTTGTTTAACTTGTGATGGTTCCACTTTGGTTTCTTCTCGTGCAAGCCTTCTTTCTGACGTCGTCACTCTATATCATCTGACGCCGTCAGGTTGAATCCTGACGCCGTCACCTTCAAAAGTCTTCTGGGACGTCTCTTGTTAACTTAAGGCCAGACGGCCTACTTCCAAATACACCTGACGCCGTCAGGTGTAACTTCCTCAAAAGTTCTCTGGAGCGTCACGTTAGGAATTTTCCAACTCCATGATCTTCTCGTGACGGCGTCAGCTTTTAAGGCATGACGCCGTCAGGTTGTGTTTCCTGACCTTTTTTCATGGCTTTGTTGGTTTATTCGTTCTTGAGCATAAATACGTCCAAAAAGCTCCAAAATGCTTCATATTTCAGAAATCACGTCCCAAGTACCTAAAATGAGAAAAGAAACGATTTAAGGCAATATTTGATCAAATAAATACGATTTAGTGCTTAAATGACCCCCTAAAACGGGTACACTTTTGTCTTATCAAGGGCCAAGGTTAATGGGCTTGAGGGCGAGTCTTCTAAGATGGCAGAGATCCGCGGTAGATTATCAGAGGTGGAGGTGGCCGCGGAGTCTAAGGAGAAAGAGATTGCTGATCTTCGGCCTGAAAATGCTAAGTTGTCTGAGAAAGTTGCAAGTTATGAAGGGTTATCAGGGCTAGAGTCGAGGAATCAGCAGTTGGAGTCCGCGAACAGGGAGTTGACTGAGAAGCTCGCGGGGTTGGAGATAGTCTGTGGAACTTTGGAGGGTCAGGTGAAAGGAGAGGAGTTTTTCAACAAAATGTTTGAGGAAAAAGAAGAGGCTATCCGGGCTGGGTTTAAGGATCAAATAGCTGAGTTGGATGCCCGGCTGGCGGCTCTCGACAAGGAGTTTGATACGGAGTTGTTTCCTCAGTGTTTAATGGCCGTTGAAGGGAAGAGGTGGGTGATTCCCATGGTTTCCGCCAGGCTTTCTTGAAATTTAAAGAGTGCCATGAGCTGCGGACGAGGCTTGGGAACTGAATCTCAGCTGCTATTGCTGAGGGGCTCCATCAGGGGTTAGAAACCGGAATAGAGCATGGGCGTAAAAAGACCAATCTTGAGGATGTGGAAGCTTATGATCCTGAGGCCAAGCAAAGGTACACTGAGGCCGTGATAAGGTTGAGCAATGTTCCGTTTCCTTTGTTGGAATCTCTGGAGGCTTGCAAGGACTCGCCCTTAGAGTTTCTGATGTCCCAACTCGTGCTTGAAGAGGAACGTTTACCGGGGTCAGCGGTATTAAGGCAATATTATCAAGATCTCTTAATGTTTTAATGATAACAAATAAACCTTCGAAACACATAAAATAACAAACGGTAGCCAAAATTCCCCGAACTCCATTCCTGCTCCTGACGCGTCACCCACGCGTTGACGCGTGGCTGACGCGCCAGGCTATTGTATGGGTTCGGACGAATTTTGAAAGTCGGCTTTCCCCTTACCCGACAAATGTGGATCTTTCAATACAGGTTTGAATATGCTATGTGCTTAATTGAGAACACTCGAAACGAGTTTTGGGATTAGAGAGATCCAACTTTTGAAACACCCATTTACGGGAAAACACCAACTCATGTTTTCTAACACTCGCCTCTAGCCAAGGCTTTTCTAAACTTAGGGAGCTTATATATTTCATGTAACATCATGTGAAAGCATCCATATGCTCATATCCGCTTCGCTTCTTCCTTCACTAACGGGTCTACTCCCTTATTGGTCAAACTAAGCCAAGGTCTCTTTGCGTAAACGCATCTTTCCCCATGGTATGCTTTACATCAAGAAGCCACTTGACTTGTTTGTACCAAGGTGTTAGTCAGTACGTCGAGTCGGAAAGTCGCACGAATATGAAACTATGGATTCTCGAGTTGCCTGGCTGCTACTTGAACTTATAGTAACCTATGATTTTCTCAACTCGTATTTAGACTTGTCCAAACTTTTCTTTAATGGCATAATTATTCTAATCTTTTCTTAATCGACATTTTTACAAGCGAACACCAAATCTGCCAGCAATTTCCCCAAATCCTTCCCACACCTCTTACAATATCGGTTGACACCATAACAAAAGTTACTGTTGTTCGCTCACAAAATCTCCCACAAATATTCCGTCTGTACTAATTTCTCTTACTGTACCAACTCCCATACACACACACATCCGTTACCCAACTACATACCACATTAACGCACACCTTGTACATTCAAATAACACACTTCACTCACCAATATCCTCTTTCACAACACAAGCTCCCCCATCACTCAATTTACCGAATTCTTCCTTACACATACAACTCACTCACGTATACACTCCCATCCTTCAGACCATATCTCATACTCCCAACACCCTTTACATTCAAGTTACACACAGCATCTCAGAACTTCTTCTCCTACACACCAAGGCTCCCCATCACTATCGCACAGCTTACATTATCCGCTTACAAACACGCAATCCAAGCTCTTTATATCCCTTTCACCCCTTTCACTCCAAGCCTGTTTCCACCACAGTCCACCGTTCTGTCTCTAAGGAAGGAATATTCCTTGGATACTCCTTTCTAACCCAACCATGTTCATCACTAACCCATATGTTACGTGTCTCTTATAACACCATTCTAACCAACCAGGTAACTCTTTACCACACCAAGGATGGAATATTCCCTTGGATATACCCTTTAACCTAACCATGGTTTATTCTCTACACACTCTTCTAACCTAACCATGGTTACCTCTTAACCCAACCTCTCACACTCTTCCCAATAGAGGAATATCCCATGGCATATTCTCTTCTCTATTATTTCATGTGAGGAATACCATTTCTACCCCTACCAAATTACCCTTTCTACTTTTCTACCCTTGGTAATTTGTTTTCTCATAAACACTTCACAAAAACATTTTCCAAATTGGCTATTTGAGTTGGTAAACCTTAGATTGATTAATGTTAAGGTTTAGTGTGAAGTACAATTGGGGGTTTAGCAAGGTTAGGTATTTATAAGGACCAACACCCAAATCTTGGGAAAATTACAACAGAGTCTCTGGCACGTCACCCACGCGTTGACGCGTGGGCAACGTGCCGGGCTCGGTAAAATTTTCCCAAGTTGGGTCTTGGCCTATAAATACCTCACCTTGCCTCTTGTATTCCTCACCCCTTGCCATTATTCTTTCTCTCTACATTCTTTCTCTCTAATCTCTCTAATTCTATCTTGTGTTCTTAGTTAAACACACTAACATCTTTGAAAGAACACATCTCCTTGCAAGGAAAGAATCTCAAGAACTTAATCCACTCTTGTGATTGTGTCGAGGGTCTTCTTATCTATTCCCTTTCTATTACAATCGAGTCTCTAGGTTAGGTTAGAGCTTGATTAAACAAACATTCATTCATTCAATTGTTTGTAAGGGAAGTCTTGTGTCTTGGTGACCAAGCCTAGATCATTGGGGATCTAGTTGGGGTTTGATACTTCTGGTGGGAAGTTTTGGCAGTAGTCTTGGTGACACTTAGGTGAAGTCGAATCGTGAGATTCTTTTGGGTGGTTTCCGAGGTCGGAATACCATTCGGGAGTAACTCCTTCTTTGTGAGCATCGATATTGGTGAATATCAGTGGAGTGAATTGTAACGGTTTGTAGTCCACCGAAAGGATTATACTAGTGGAATAGTATCGTGTCGTATATTCGCAACTGGACGTACGGATGGTATAAACCCCCCATCCCGAAACAGTATATATTGTGGTGTCTCTTTACTCGCTTTATATACTTTGGATTGTGTTATGGTTGTTATTGTCTAGACCACTTGGTTCTTCTTGGCTTAGAGTTTTTAAACGTTCTAATAGCCGAAGAACCCATATTCACCCCGTCTACGGTTCTACAATTGGTATCAGAGCGGAATACTCAAGTTTTTGAGCTTTAAAACCTTCCCGAGAAGTCGTTTTAAGTCAAAAACTTCTTTCCTAAAGATCTAAAATTCTAGCTAAGATTTTTGGTAAAGTTGAGTATAGATCCATGGCTCAAGAGAACCTTATACTCTTTGGGGTATATACATTTGATGATGAAGATCTACGCATGAAGAATCCTATGACTAATTTTGAAGACGCTTGGAGTTGTAGCAATGATGAAGATGACAAAGAAAGGAATGAATCATGCTTCATGGCTTTGAGATCTCCAAAGGTACATCTAGATCCCTTTAGTTCAAATAAAACATTAGATGCAAATGATTTAGAAAAGGACAATCTTGAACTAATAGAAATAAATAATGATTGGATTAAAGAAATAAAAGCTCTACTTCGAGAAAAACGTATTTTACAACAAGAAATGAATAAACTAGCTAGTAGAGCAAGTGTGCTTGAACATGAAATTAAGAAAATCAAAGCCAAAGAGGTGGTTGAACCATGCTTAAGTTTTGAAAAACTTACACATATGGTTGACTCTTTGAACAATGATGTGTATAAACTTCAAGATGAAGCTATGAGTTTTTCAAAGTTTAAGAAAAGTAGCATAAACTTAGAAAATAAAGTTTCATGTCAAGATAAGGAAGATCTTGAAAATTTTGAATCTATAAAAATCACTTCCGAAAGTTTAGAGAAACCAAAAGTAGTCACTAAAGAAAATAGAACTTTGTCTTGTCCTCACTCAAAACCTATAATACCTCAAACACATGTTTCAAGTTCTTATGGTATTCAAGTACCAATTTCAAGTGTTAAAGAGATGAAACAATTTTACAAACCTACCAATCGTAATAGGTATGATACATTCAAGAAACAAAAGACCCATTCAAAAGACAAGCATCATAGTCAATCTTCTTTTCAAAAGAAAAATAGTTTTCATAGGAGAGACAACTTTTACCCAAACAAAAATTTTCAAAAACCAAAAAATCCTAAGTTCTCTTCTCAAGACACTCCTTGGAAAATATTCTCAGGATTTGGACTTAAGATACTTTGTAACTTACTCCAAGACCCAAGAATGTATAACATGGAAGTGCTCTATGCTAACCTCAATGGACCCAAAAGAAATTGGGGACCAAGAGTTTGAATTTCATGTTTGTTTTATAGGTATGGCAAGAAGATAAGTGTATGCCAAACAAAGCGAGTGAACCACACATTGAAAGGATTTCTAACTAATGCTTTAGAAATTAACTTGAGAATTACCTTCATGTTAGCATGTCCTAATCTTTTATGCCAATGTGTAGACTTATCTTCTACATTGAAAGGGCATTTAAAACTTCCTTTGGCATTGTAGAAGATAAGTCTACACATTGGCATAAAAGATTAGGACATGCTAACATGAAGGTAATTCTTAAGTTAATTTCTAAAGCATTAGTTAGAAATTTGCCTAAGCTAGATTTTGTTAATCATTCTTGCAATGCATGTAAATTAGGAAATCAAATCCATGCAAGTCAAAAACTTAATAATGACAACATCTTAAGTAAAACGGTCTTAGAATTACTTCACATAAGTTTATTTGGTCCATCAACCACTCAAAGCTATGAAGGTAACTTCTATACTTTGGTTGTTGTTGATGACTTCTCAAGGTATACATGGATAAAATTTTTGAAATCTAAAAATGAAGTTTTCAAGAAATTCAAGAGCTTAGGAAAAAGTCTACAAAACCTACATGGTTGTTGCATTGCATCTATTCAAACGGGTTTCGGTGGTAACTTTCATAAAAATGTGCAATTTGGGGAATTTTGCGATAAATATGGAATCCTACATAATTTCTGATCTTCTAACTCTCCTCAAACTAATGGGGTAGTTGAAAGAAAGATTCGGCGTTTACAAGAAATGTGTTGTATAATGCTTAACGATCAATCTATCTCACAAAAGTTTTGGTGTCATGCTATAGAAACCGCATCTTTCATTCTAAATAGAACATCAATTACTAAAATGGTTAATAAAACACCTTATGAGATTCTTAGGGACAAAAAGCCATCTCTAGGATACTTTAAAATCTTTGGTTGTAAATGCATAATCTCTAAAACATATAATGGAATTTTCTTAGGATATTCACATACATCAAAGACTTATAAAGTTTATAATAAAGAGATTTTTAAAATCATTGGAACAATTGATGTAAGTTTTAACGAAGAAACATGCTTGTCACTAGAAGAAAAACTAGGAGAGAATAATGATCAAAGTTAAAGTCTTAATCACACTAATCTAGTTGAAACATTATATCATAATGATGAAGGTGGTTTAGAGAATAATTTTGTAGCACAAGCTCAAAATAATACATTTGCTTTCATATCTACTATTGAACCAAAATGTTTTGAGGAAGCTATTAGTAACGAAAATTGGAATGGAAATGCATTCTGAGATAGATCAACTTACACGCAATGATGTTTGGGAATTAGTTCCATCACCTAATACATACACCCCTCTAGAATTAAAATATACTTTTAATAGCATCTTGCATGAAAATGGAACAATTTGTGAAAACCAAGCTAAGCTAGTAATAAATGATTTTGATCAAATTGAAAAGCCCATCAATCACATCTTTGCCCCGGTTGCACAAATAGAGTCTTTACGAATTTTACTTGCATATGCATGTAGTGGTATGTTTAAACTAAAACAAATGGATGTCAAAAATGTTTTTAATCAAGTCATCAAAAGTGAGGTATATGTTACACAACCACCGGGATTTATCAACTTTCAAAAACCTAATCATGTGTATAAAATTAAGAAAGTCTTGCATGGACTTGAACTAGAAAATCATTCATGGCATAATAGTGTAATATCCTTCCTTGTTGAAAATGAATATGCAAGAGGCATGAAGAATAAGTCATTATTCTTCAAAAGGAAAGACAAGCATCAAATCATCATTCAAATCTTTGAAGATGATATTGTCTTTGGAACTACATGCCAAACATTGCATGACGAATTCATTAAGTGCATGCATGAGAAATCTAACATGAATGTCTTAGGAGATCTTAAGTCCATACTTAACTTACAAGTTATACAAAGTGACAATGGCATATTCATATCAGAATCAAAATATTTAAGAGAGTCTCTTAGAAAATTTGATCTTGAAAATGTTAAGTCCATCAAAACACCAATGGCAACCGACCTAAAACATACCTTAGACAAGGAAGGAAGTTCGGTTGATAGCTCTAAATATCGATGTATGATAGGAAGTCTACTACACCTAACCGCTAGTAGACCCGACATCATGTTTAGTGTATCTTTGTGTGCACGATTTCAAGAGAACCCCAAGGAATCTTACATGAATGCCGTAGTACGGATATTTAGATACATAAAGAGCATACCTTATCTAGGTGTTTGGTACCCAAAAGCCTCAGGTATTGAAATTAGTGTTTACACCGACTCCGATCACGCCGGCGACTACGTTGATAGAAAAAGTACTAGTGGCGTATGCACCTTTGTAGGAGAATGTCTAACACAATGGTGTTGTCAAAAACAAACGGCTTTAGCAATATCCACTACCGAAGCCGAATATGTTGCAATCGGAAGGGCTTGTCAACAAGCTTTGGGATGAAGCAAGTGTTTAGTGATTACAACATTCATTTACAAGATGTTCTTGTATTGTGTGACAACAAAAGTGCTATCGACCTAAGTAAAAATCCCGTCCATCACTCTCGAACGAAACACATCGAAATCCGTCACCATATTTTACCTGATAATGTTCAAAAGGGAAATATCCTTTTGGAAAAGGTGGCCTCCGAAGACAACGTCGCCGATATCTTAACAAAACCCTTAAAATGCGAAACATTTAACTACCTTAGATTAGGTCTCGGGATGATAGAGCATCAGGAATAAAATTGTTTATTCAAACTAGTTGGTTTTTAAATTGAGTTCACTCAAATTACAAATATGATTTGTAAACCAACAAAAAAAGATTAGTTATTTGTTAACTCATGCTTGGTATCACATAAATAAAATGTTCTCCTCTTATCTCATCCATAAAATATTCTCTTATCTTAACACAATCCCTAAGGGTCACCCTCATTGGACCACTTAGGATCTCATGGGCCCCCACTTCTAAATATCTCACACACTTACACACACCAAACAAAATTTTCTCTCTTCCTCCCTCCTTGGTGTTGCCGTCCCCTCCCACACACACACATACCTCATCTTCTTTCAATTCTACCTTCTCCTTTACTTGAAGATCTTGGTATGTTTGATCCCCATTGTTCTTTTGTTATGTTATTTTGTGAGTTATATTGAATTATTTTCATATACCTACTTGGTTATCTAATTAAAACTAGTGTTAGGGATTTTCCATGAGTTTTTGAGAAAAAATAATATGGAAAAGTTCTAATTACAAGGGAAACTATGGCAAATTTTTTTCAAAATCTCTTGATAAAATTAGATTATGATTTTTGGGTGAGTTATACTAATGGGTTTTTGTGGATTTCGACATAATATGAGTCAATATGTAACTAACTCATACTTTCTTTTCTTTAATTGTAATCAGTTTATTAGAAAACCAAATGGGTTTGCCCATTTGATGTGTCCAACCCAATAAACTAAATACAAGTATAGTAATTAGAAGCCCATTATTGACNTGGCAAATTTTTTTCAAAATCTCTTGATAAAATTAGATTATGATTTTTGGGTGAGTTATACTAATGGGTTTTTGTGGATTTCGACATAATATGAGTCAATATGTAACTAACTCATACTTTCTTTTCAAAAATTTCAAAATCTTGAATTTTCAAAGGAAACCCAAAAATGTTTACGAGGCTGGCGCGCTGCCAACGCGTCGACGCGCGAGCAACGCACCAGACATGATGTCTATTTTGTTTCTATCTTTTTATTATATATATATAAATAAGTATAAGCACATTACGTGTTATTTTGATAGGAACAGTGGGTGAACGACGTGATACTAAGCAATTTATGAAAAAGGTTCGATGTGCTCGTGGAGTCAATGTCTACAAACTGTTTGAAAACCGTGCCTATCATGAAGGACGTTATTGTGACCAAGACTACATCCGAATGACCGGGCTTAGACAACCCTTTATGAATGCGGGTTGCTTGCCGTTTGCTATTCTACCTCCCGAGATCTATCCTCGACACATTCAAGAGTTGTACGCTCGCTATCAATTCAACTCCGCCGAACTCACTCTTAACTTCCATATGTATGGTCACAACTATACATGGTCTTTGGAAAAGCTTGGAAATGTTCTTGGCATAAACTCAAACGGAATCATGCTCTACACCGATTCAATAGAATCTATCACTCATCCGAGGAGGGTAGGATCAATGCGGTGGATGTGCAAAACACCATCTTCAAGCCTCAATACCAATGTAATGACGAGGCTGACCTTCATTGGGCTCAATCATACTTGCGTGACAAGCTCCATGCATGGGAATATGTTTTGACATCAAATGTGTTTGTGAAAATGGGAGCAAGAGGAAACGTCTCCATTGCTGTCGGGTATATGCTTTATTGCATTGAGACCAACACACCATTCCACTTCGCCTATTTCATGGCAAAAAGAATGGATAAGCTTAGTGGGAATACGAGATTGATTCCTTTTGCTCGCCTTCTCACCACGTTGTTTGAACACATCAAAGCTGAACATCCCGACCATGCTGAGGATTGGCCCAATTGTGAGGTGGTAGGTCCATTATTTGCCAATTTCAACGCAAATAGTCTTGATCGTACAGATGTTGACCTTGAGCTTCCTGCGAACGCCGCTTCCACATCTCAACAAGCTTCCATGGATCAAATTGGACGAATGGAATATATGGTTAATGAGATGTTTGATGAACGTGCATGGAATGCTTCAGAAGACGTCATCAGTAAGGATGAAGTGATTAATGATGTGGCCTCCTTGCCAACCCACGAGCGACTTGCTTATAAAACCTACCAATCCACCAAACTTCAACGTCGTGAGAGCCGGTCGAAGCTCGGGGTTCTAAAGAATTTCATCACTCGTTGGGCCACCTACATATCGTGCAAGGATCTTTGATATGTTTGTATAACTTGTGTTTGGGGTGCTATTTTGATTGTTGTGATCTCTTGAGACTTTGTTTTATGTGTATGTTGCATTATGGACATCTAGATTCTATGTATGTTGAATAATCGTTTCCTTTGCATGACATGTTATATCATGTCTAAGACTATGTTAATTTTCCTATGTTTAATGCATGAATGTTAGGATTTATCTATGATTGTATGTCTTTACTTAAGTACTATGTATTATTGTGGACTAACCCATGTCGCAAGCATCCAAATGGTAACCTAACCCATTTTGGACTTTCACATGTGAGGTTTTCTTAGTTGTTGCATGTTGTAGTGTTTTATGTAGCTAGGCCACCGCAAAGGTGAGGCTCTTGACCCATGGATCCTCGCCTTGAAACAAGGGGGAGCAACGATCTAGGGGGAGCTATGTTCAAGGGGGAGCACATCCGAGTGCACATACAAGCAAGCTCATTTATCCCACAGGCCCAAGTTCGAAACCTGGCTTGTTTAGAAGTCCCGCCTTTTTGATTCGACAAAAGGGGGAGAAAGAAAGCAAGAGCGTGAAGACCTATTCAAGTTAAAGAAACAAAGGCTTCACCAAATTACAAGGCAAGGTCAAGACGCAAGCTACATCAAAGGCGCGCTTTGTCTTTGCTATGTTTTGTAATTTTATTTGCTTTCGGAATTCATTTGTCATAATCAAAAAGGGGGAGATTGTTGAGGCAACATTAGCCAAAATTCCCGGAACTCCATACCTGCTCCTGACGCGTCACCCACGCGTTGACGCGTGGCTGACGCGCCAGGCTACTGTATGGGTTCGGACGAATTTTGAAAGTCGGCTTTCCCCTTACCCGACAAATGTGGATATTTCAATACAGGTATGAATATGCTATGTGCTTAATTGAGAACACTCGAAACGAGTTTTGGGATTAGAGAGATCCAACTTTTGAAACACCCGTTTACGGGAAAACACCAACTCATGTTTTCTAACTCTCGCCTCTAGCCAAGGCTTTTCTATACTTAGGGAGCTTATATATTTCACGTAACATCATGTGAACGCATCCATATGCTCATATCCCATGCTTACGTCTTCTCTAATCACGTAACGGGTTTACTCCCTTATTGGTCAAACTAAGTCCAAGGTCTCTTTGCGTAAACACATCATTTCCCGCATGGATTATGCTTTACATCAAGGCAAAGCACTTGACTTGTTTGTACCAAGGTGTTAGTTGAGTACGTCGAGTCGTGGAAAGTCACGAATTATGAAACTATGGATTCTCGACGTTGTGTTACTTGGACTTATAAGTAACCTATGATTTTCTCAACTCGTAATCTTAATTGTCTAAACCTTTTCTTCTTAATGACAATTAGATTATTTCTTAATCTTTTCTTAATCACATTTTTACAAAAGTCAAAACCACCAAATCTCCCACAATCCTTCCCAAAATCCTTTCCCAACAACCTCTTACAATATTCCCTTACACCACTAACAAAAGTGTACTTTGTCTCCTCACAAACTCCCACACAATATTCCCTCTTACAATATTCTCTTTACTTTACCGACTTCTCATACACACATACATCCTTACACATACATACTCACATACACACACTTTACATTCAAAATACACATACTTCACTCACATACCTCTCTTCACACACACAAGGCTCCCCATCACTTCAATCTTACATATTCCTTACACATACAACTCACTCCCTATACACATCCCATCCTTACAACACATATCTCATACTCCCAACACCTTTACATTCAAATTTACACACACTACTCATAAACATCTCTTTCTTTACACACACAAGGCTCCCCATCACATCCACACTTACATATTCCCTTACAAACACAGAGTCTCTGGCGCGTCACCCACGCATTGACGCGTGGGCAATGCGCCGGGCTCAGTAAAATTTTCCCAAGTTGGGTCTTGGCCTATAAATACCCCACCTTGGCTCTTGTATTCTTCACCCCTTGCCATTATTCTTTCTCTCTACATTCTTTCTCTCTAATCTCTCTAATTCTATCTTGTGTTCTTAGTTAAACACACTAACATCTTTGAAAGAAAACATCTCCTTGCAAGGGAAGAATCTCAAGAACTTAATCTACTCTTGTGATTGTGTCGAGGGTCCTCTTATCTATACCCTTTCTATTACAATCGAGTCTCTAGGTTAGGTTAGGGCTTGATTAAACAAACATTCATTCATTCAATTGTTTGTAAGGGAAGTCTTGTGTCTTGGTGACCAAGCCTAGATCATTAGGGATCTAATTGGGGTTTGATACTTCCGGTGGAAAGTTTTGGTAGTAGTCTTGGTGACACTTAGGTGAAGTCGAATCGCGAGATTCTTTTGGGTGGTTTCCGATGTCGGAATACCGTTGGGGAGTAACTCCTTCTTTGTGAGCATCGATATTGGTGAATATCGGTGGAGTGAATTGTAACGGTTTGTAGTCCACCGAAAGGATTATACTAGTGGAATAGTATCATGTCGTGGATTCACAACTGGACGTACGGATGGTATAAACCCCCCATCCCGAACCAGTATATATTGTGGTATCTCTTTACTCGCTTTATATACTTTGGATTGTGTTAGTGGTTGTTATTGTCTAGACCACTTGGTTCTTCTTGGCTTAAAGTTTTTAAACGTTCTAAAAGCCGAAGAACCCGTATTCACCCCCTCTACGGTTCTACAAGCGGAAATAACGTTTGGTCCACCTGTTGCAGAGGAGCGTATTCTTCCTGATTCTTTGCTAAAGCGCCTCACTGCCCGTCCGTATGCCATTGCTACCTATAAGAAGATTAAAAAACAAAAGGCATGGTAAGGAGTTTGACTTCTCCGGGGGTTCTCTAACTGTTCCGCGCGTGATCCCGTCGTCGGCTATGGAGGTCGTGACTGATTCTGAGGCTGGGCATGAATCAACTCCGTCCGCCCCCTTCACTGGCCCAAAAGGGGATGATGAAGCTCAGCGTGACCTTGAGTATGCTGACAACGAGCCCTTTGACACCTCCATCCTTGATCAGCCGGTGAATCCATCCGTGGACAAACCTCAAGACGGTCCTTTGTGGCAGTTCTTTGGGGGCATTTCAACTATGCCGCTCTTGCCGTTTTACTGTGAAGCTTTTATTAACTTTATCCTTTTGTTGCCATTTTAGTTGAGCCTGTGGCTGTTGTGGTTGCTTCCTGATGCGGCAACTTAGAATCCGGATGAGGGCATCCGGTGCTACTTTGTATGTACTTAGGGAAATTTTAGTGTGACTTCTCTTTTACTATCTTTATTCAGTTGAGCCCGCGGTTTGTGCGGTTGCTTCCTGAAGGAGTGACTTGGACTCCTTTTTTTTGTTATCCTTCTTCGGTTGAGCCCGCGGTTTGTGCGGTTGCTTCCCGAAGAAGTGACTTGTCCTCCAGATGCATATATCCGTGGGTATTGTGAATGGATATTAATAAACACTTAGTTATATTTTCCTTTGTATTATTATTAGTAATGGTTTGATATGGTCAATGGGTCTGCAGTTCCACTTACATGCCTTAGTTGGTTGTGAGGTTGTTTGTCCTCACGCTGGGCTTGCAATGCGTCTTATGCATTTTAGTGATCGTTACTATTTGTGTATGTCCGTACTTGATATTTCTGGGGATAGTTAGTTATGGTCAATAGGTTTGCAATACCATTTATATGCCTTTGATATATTTGAGAATTTGTTTCTCGAGTTTTATGTGCATGCATAAATGAATAAGTAATGACAAATAAAGCAAAAAGTAAAAGAGGAAACAAATGGTATTTGGGAAAATTTGTGGAGTTGATCGGACTCCACGTTTCATTGATTAAAGGAAATACATAAAGACATGAACTACGTACTTCTAATAACGAGTTTCCGCTGCCGGGTATAGCCGCGGTCAGCCAGAAGGGAACACTTACATTTAGCGGAGGTTACATGTAACATTTTTTCAAATTCCGGAAATTCTATGTCCGGGGAAGATCTTGTCCACTCTGGTTCCTGAGCTTGTACGATCCCCTGCCCAATGCTTCTGTGACTTCATATGGCCCTTCCCATTTTGGACCCAGCTTTCTGCTGTTCTTTGCATAGCTGGCGTCGTTGCACCGGTATACAAAGTCGCCGGGTTTGAAGGAGATGCTGCGGACTTTGGCATTGTAATATTTCTCCATTTTGGCTTTGCCGCTTGCTTCCTCAATGGCCGCGACCTCTCTTCTCTCTTCAACGAGATCCAAGTTTACACGTAAGGCTTCATCATTCTCTACTAGGTCAAAGAGAGCGCACCTTAGCGACGGCATTCCAATTTCTACCGGGATCACAGCTTCCGTGCCATACGTCAAGGAGAACGGAGTGTCTCCGTTGCTGGACTTTATCATAGTTCGATGAGCCCATAGTACGTGCGGGACTTCTTCCAGCCAGTCCCTGCTTCCTTGATCTATCCTTGCTTTTATTCCTTCTCCCAGACTTCTGTTTGCCCTTTCCGCCAGACCATTCGCCTGCGAATGCTTGACAGATGCAAACTGCTGCTTAATGTTGAGCTTCTCACACTAGTCCTTGAAAGAATTGTCTCTGAATTGCTTGGCCGTTGTCCGACACGATTTCTCCCGGAAGGCCGTATCTGCACACAAAATTGTCCCAAACGAACTTTTTCACCTGGTTGCCGGTGATGGTTGCAAGGGGTTTGGCCTCAATCCATTTTGTGAAGTAATCGATTCCTACTATCAAGTATTTTATCTTCCCTGGGGCTTCTGGGAATGGGCCGCTGATGTCCAGGCCCCATTTATAGAAAGGCCAAGGAGTGGTGATGGGAACCAGGTTGTGCTGCGGATTCTTGGGTACTGGCCGGTGAACTTGGCAGTCCTGACATTTCTGGATGACCTCCCTTGCATCCTTGTGCATGCTGGGCCAGTAGTATCCGGATAGGAGTGCTTTTGCAACAATGGCCCGCGGTCCCGAATGCATGCTGCACGATCCTTCATGAATTTCCCTGATCACATAGTTAGCTTGCAGTAGACTGATAACGCTCTAATTATACATATTTCTTGAGCATTATTCTATATGTTTTATGATCATTTTACGTGAACTTTTGGTACTTAATAGCATAAAAGGAATGCAGGTTCACTCTTGGATGGTCTAAGCATGAAACACCTAAAAACCTACTATTTCGCCACTTGAAGTGAATAAATAATGAAGTCTTCCATGATTAGCTTTCCATACAAGCCAAGTGCGCGGGTTTTACAATTAAGTGCGCCGCACTTACCTCTCGGTCAAAGGAAGTCAAATAAATAAAAGTACACCGGTCTTGCAAACTATGTGCGTCGTACTTCCCCTGTATTTATGAAGCTTTGGCGCCAAGAAAATAAGAAAGTGCGCCGCACTCAGAAACTAAGTACGCCGTACTTCGCATACCAGATTGCCTATAAATGGAGATCATTTGCAAGCATTTGAACTCTCCACTCTATAATCAATTTCACAAAGTTAAGTCCGAAGTAGTACGTGATCCAGAGCCAAGTTACAGGGGTGAACGAATCAGAATAAGGGGTGTTAAAGACTTGTTGGTGTCGAATTCTTGGTTACTTGTGACACTTGTGTAATCATTTGATCAATCCAATCTGTATGTCTCTTGTTTATCATTTACTCACTTCTGTTATTATGAACTCATTAGCCATGGGAGGCTAAACCTCTTGTGAGTGCTTGGATATGTGAATATAATAAAGCGACTTATGATTATGTTTTGATCTCTACCAATTTCGAGTTTATATTGTGAACTATTTCATTTCTAGTCTTATTACGTTTGCTTATTGAAACTGGTCAAATATAATATGTTGGGATAGGTCGAAAGAACCAACGTGTTAAACGCAATTCTAGGAACTTGTTTGCGTTACTAGTCTTTGAAAGGAGAAATCCACTTAGAAGAATCAATAATAATCTAGACTTGATATGAAATACTATTTCGAGATAAATCACTTAATGGGTAAATATGAATCTTGAATTGAACCTACGAGTTATGAAATTGCTCTTTTGACGAAAATAGCTTTCTAATAAGTTGTGCTCCTTTATCAAACTGAGATCAAACATAAACATTGTCACTAGATTATCTAAGCTATCCAAGCAATCATTTGTTTTAATATTTGAATTCTTTTTATTTCCTATAATCGTTACTTGTCTACTTTTACTAATTGTTATACTTAATCTGAACGAACTAAGTCCCTGTGGATACGACCTGGTCTTACCTTAATCTACTACTACAAACAGGGGTTATACTTTACCCGTGTGTTTGGTTTATTAAAATCGGTGAAACTAGTATTAAAAATTTAAAGCTTTCCTTACACATCAAAGTTTTTGGCGCCACTGTCGGGGACTTAAATTTGTTCCTTAAGTATTTTCGAAGTAAAATTAGTAAACAATACCAAAAATTTCACTAAAACCAGATCACTCTGTTTTCTCTGTTGCAGAAAGCACGCCGCACTTACACACTTGTGCGCCGCACTTTTACATACAGCACACACAGACCGCCGTACTTGTCACCAAGTACGACGCACTTACTTCAATCCGTAACGTTTTCCGTAAACATCACAAACCTTTTTATAAAAACTAAAAAGAATCATCTTTTTCACCATCTTTTGAGATTAATCTTCTCGGTTAAAACAACACCGCCGTACTTACACTTAAGTACGCCGCACATTGCCATTTCACACAAGTACGCCGCACTCACTTGCTCAGAAAACGAAATTTATCAAATTGATTCAAATTTCGCTCTCTATACTTGAATGCACACTCGCTCAGCTGAATCTGAACCCATTTCACCTCTATCAGAACCTGAAAGAACTTTAAACAAAAGAGAACGTAATAACAAAAGAGTTCCTATTTCTAAAAAAGAAGAAAGACCCGAACAACCTCATGTTCACCACATACCTGTTGACAATATCTCAAACTTCAGATTTTACATCAAATTAATCCAAATTTACGATCCAATGGATGACGCTGATAATGAACCAATGTGGGCCAACGATCGTACTGTTACACCTACACTTGGACCAGCTATTACCATTCCTGAAACCGCAAACGAATTTGCAATCAAAGGAAATCACCTGACTCTTGTCAAGGGAAACCAATTTGATGGTCGAGTGAAAACTACTATATACCCAAAACAAACATGCTTTTTGTGACTAAATATTACAAAAGGCCACACAAACATAAAATTCACGTGGCCATTGGATGATCAATAGTCATACAAAATACACATTTCTTCACTTTAAACAGCATATGGTCACACTTATTAACACTTTTGGCCACTGTTTGCTTAATTGTATGTGACTATATATCCAAAACAAAAATGCTTTGTGTGACTAAATATTACAAAAGGCCACACAAACATAAAATTCATGTGGCCATTGGATGATCAATAGTCACACAAAATACACATTTCTTCATTTTAAACAGTATATGGTCACACTTATTAACACTTTTGGCCACTGTTTGCTTAATTGTATGTTACTAAA
Source organism: Artemisia annua (assembly GCA_014162995.1). Lineage (NCBI taxonomy): Eukaryota > Viridiplantae > Streptophyta > Magnoliopsida > Asterales > Asteraceae > Artemisia > Artemisia annua. The sequence continues at coordinate 28,696 of LBNU01011956.1, read as the reverse complement.
TACCCAAAACAAACATGTTTTGTGTGACTAAATATTACAAAAGGCCACATGATAATGCTCTAATTATACATATTTCTTGAGCATTATTCTATATGTTTTATGATCATTTTACGTGAACTTTTGGTACTTAATAGCATAAAATGATTACAGGCTCACTCTTGGATGGTCTGAGCATGAAACACCTAAAAACCTACTATTTCGCCACTTGAAGTGAATAAATAATGAAGTCTTCCATGATTAGCTTTTCATGCAAGCCAAGTGCGCGGGTTTTAACATTAAGTGCGCCGCACTTACCTCTCGGTCAAAGGAAGTCAAATAAATAAAAGTACGCCGGTCTTGCAAACTATGTGCGCCGTACTTCCCCTGTATTTATGAAGCTTTGGCGCCAAGAAACTAAGAAAGTGCGCCGCACTCAGAAACTAAGTACGCCGTACTTCGCATACCAGATTGCCTATAAATAGAGATCATTTGCAAGCATTTGAACTCTCCACTCTATAATCAATTTCACAAAGTTAAGTTCGAAGTAGTACGTGATCCAGAGACAAGTTACAGGGGTGAACGAATCAGAATAAGGGGTGTTAAATACTTGTTGGTGTCGAATTCTTGGTTACTTGTGACACTTGTGTAATCATTTGATCAATCTAATCTGTATGTCTCTTGTTTATCATTTACTCACTTCTGTTATTATGAACTCATTAGCCATGAGAGGCTAAACCTCTTGTGATTGCTTGGATATGTGAATGTAATAAAGCGACTTATGATTATGTTTTGATCTCTACCAATTTCGAGTTTGTATTGTGAACTATTTCATTTCTAGTCTTATTACGTTTGCTTATTGAAACTGGTTGAATATAATATGTTGGGGTAGGTCGAAAGAACCAACGTGTTAAATGCAATTCTAGGAACTTGTCTGCGTTACTAGTCTTTGAAAGGAGAAATCCACTTAGAATAATCAATAATAATCTAGACTTGATATGAAATACTATTTCGAGAGAAATCACTTAATGGGTAGATATGAATCTTGAATTAAACCTACGAGTTATGAAATTGCTCTTTTGACGATAATAGCTTTCTTATAAGTTGTGCTCCTTTATCAAACTGAGATCAAACATAAACATTGTCACTAGATTATCTAAGCTATCCAAACAATCATTTGTTTTAATATTTGAATTCTTTTTATTTCTTATAATCGTTACTTGTCTACTTTTACAAATTGTTATACTTAATCTTAACGAACTAAGTCCCTGTGGATACGACCTGGTCTTACCTTAATCTAATACTACCAACGGGGGTTATACTTTACCCGTGTGTTTGGTTTATTAAAATCGGTGAAACTAGTATTATAAATTTAAAGCTTTCCTTACACATCAAAGTTTTTGGCGCCGCTGCCGGGGACTTAAATCTGTTCCTTAAGTATTTTCGAATTAAAATTAGTAAACTGTACTAAAAATTTCTCTAAAACCAGATCACTCTGTTTTCTCTGTTGTAGAAAGCACGCCGCACTTACACACTTGTGCGCCGCACTTTTACACAAAGCACACACAGACCGCCGTACTTGTCACCAAGTACGACGCACTTACTTCAATCCGTAACGTTTTCCGTAAACATCACAAACCTTTTTATAAAAACCAAAAAGAATCATCTTTTTCACCATCTTTTGAGATTAATCTTCTCGGTTAAAACAACACCGCTGTACTTACACTTAAGTACGCCGCACATTGCCATTTCACACAAGTACGCCGCACACTATTTAGTGTACACCGCACTCACTTGCTCATAAAACAAAATTTATCAAATTGATTCAAATTTCGCTCTCTATACTTCAATGCACACTCGCTCAGCTGAATTTGAACCCATTTCACCTCTATCAGAACCTGAAAGAACTTTAAACAAAAGAAAACGTAATAACAAAAGAGTTCCTATTTCTAAAAAAGACGAATGACCCGAACAACCTCGTGTTCACCACACACTTGTTGACAATATCTCAAACTTCAGATTTTACATCAAATTAATCCAAATTTACGATCCAATGGATGACGCTGATAATGAACCAATGTGGGCCAACGATCGTACCATTGCACCTACACCTGGACCAGCTATTACCATTCCTGAAACCGCAAACGAATTTGCAATCAATGGAAATCACCTGACTCTTGTCAAGGGAAACCAATTTGATGGTCGAATTAAAACTGATCCTCACAAACACATTCATGAATTCCAAAGCGTATGCGACATGTTCAAAATACGGAGCTACCGAAACTGAAGCGGTAAGACTCATGAAGTTTCCTCTATCTCTAACAGGAGAAGCTAAAACTTGGCTTGATGAACTTGATGAAGGAACCATAGAATTATGGGACGAACTTCGTACTGCTTTCGTTAGTAGATATTTTCCTCCAGCTCTATTTGATAAACTTCTCGGAGAAATCCGAGGATTCTCACAATGCGAAAATGAAAATCTAACCGAAGCCTGGCTTCGAATGAAAGAATTGCTAAGAAACTGTCATGGACATGGCCTGACAAAAGGCAATATAATCAAAATCTTTTACCACGGTCTTGATGAAATAACTCAAGAAGCTTTAAATGCTGCGGCCGGTGGTATATTCCTCTATAAAACACCAAATCAAGCGTATCAACTCCTCGAAAACAAAGTCTTACTTAAACTAGATTGGGCAAAAGAACAAAAACCAAAAACTTCTCTTCGTAAAACTGTTGCTTTCGCTGATGAAGGCAGTAGCAATTTTGATACTAATAAAATTATGGCAAGAATGGATGCCATTGCAATTAAAATGGATGCTCAATACAAAGAAATAAAAGAACAACGTGAAAGTTGTAATCATTGTGGCGGAAACCATGCTACCGCAAATTGCAGTGATGATGACACACCAATGTCACATGAAGAAGAAGCTAAATTTATGAACACTTTTAGACGCACCCGTTTCTATGAGAACTATCGTGATCGTGATCGAGAACGAGAACGATGGAGACCTAGTGCGAAGAACGAATATAACCGAGAACCTTACAAACAAACAAACACTGATGACAAACCAGATGTTCAAAATCAACTGAATGATTTTATTAAAGCACAAAAGTCAACAAACCTTTTTGTGAAAGATCAATACATGGACTTAAAAGAAAAAGTTGAATCTGCTGCTAGAAATCACCAAGCCGCGATGCAAAATTTTGAAGCCAAATTCGACAAATTCGCTGAAAAGCAATTAGGTCGAGCTTCTGGATCCCTTCCTAGTAACACTCAACCTAATCCTAAAAACAAACCTTATCAACCACCGCAAGCTCATCATGAGCATGTGAATGCTATTACCACAAGAAATGGTACTTCTTATGATCCACCCATTGATCCCAGTCAAACTCAACAACCTGTTGAAGTTTTCACTGATGACGAAGAAGAGGAAGAAATGGTACCTCGTAAGGAAACCACAACTCTTGAAACACCAGTACCTAAACCTTACAAACCTAGAATTCCATATCCTCAACGCTTAAGAAAGGAAAAAATGGAAGCTCAGTATGGAAAATTTCTTGATATAATTCGAGCTGTCCGAATTAACGTCTCTCTTGTTGATGTTTTAGCCGGAATGCCCAACTATGGGAAATTTCTCAAAGAACTTGTTAGTAACAAAAGCAAACTCTAACAAATTTCAGCAACTTTCCTTAATGAAGAATGTTCAGCTATCGTTCAAAACAAAATTCCACCAAAACTCGGAGACCCAGGAAGTTTCCTGATTCTTTGTACTTTCAGTAAAACATTCTCGTGCAATGCTCTAGCCGATCTTGGTGCTAGCATTAATCTGATGCCGTATTCTCTATATGCTAAATTATCAATTGAAATGCTTAAACCAACTAAAATGAGTGTTCGATTAGCTGACCGATCTTTCCAATATCCTGTTGGAATAGCTGAGAACATGTTAGTTGAAGTTGGCAAATTCACCTTTCCAGTTGATTTCGTTATCCTAGAAATGGAAGAAGATAGCAAAGTACCCCTAATCTTAGGAAGACCTTTTCTCCATACAGCCGATGCTATGATTCGAGTTAAACAGAAAAAGCTAAATCTTGGAGTTGGAAAAGAAAGAATGATTTTCTCCATAGACAAAGCTATGAAACACTCTTACTCTAACGATGACACATGCTTTAAAATTGATGTTATCGATGAAATTCTCGAAGAAGATTTCGATGAACTGCTAGATGAATTTAATCAATCACTGTACTCAGTCGATGGAACACTTCTTGAACACGAAGTCATGGCTGAATATGATTAATTCATGGCTACGACTCTTGAAGATAAAAATGAAAGTTCTGATGACGAGGAAGAAAATGAAGAAGAATTATCATTTTAGAAAATAAACACTGACAATGAGCTTAGACTTAAGAATTCTATCGAAGAACCACCTACTGATCTCATACTCAAACCATTACCAGACCATCTGGAATATGCTTTCTTGGAAGGAGAATCGTTACTTCCAGTCATAATTTCATCTAAACTCTCTGAAAGAAAAAAAGGAAAATTAATTTCAGTTCTGAAAAACCACAAAAGAGCCTTTGCTTGGAAAACTAGTGACATACCTGGGATTTGTTCATCCTTCTGTAAACACAAAATTCAGTTAATGGATGATAAGAAACCAGTGGTTCAAAAGCAAAGAAGACTCAATCCGAATATGAAAGAAGTTGTCAAGAAGGAAGTTATCAAACTCCTTGACTCAGGAATCATCTACCCTATAGCAGATAGCCCATGGGTAAGTCCTATTCATTGTGTACCCAAGAAAGGTGGTATAACAGTAGTAACTAATGAAAATGATGAACTTGTCACAACTAGAACTGTCACTGGTTGGCGCGTATGTATTGACTACAGAAAACTAAATGAAGCTACAGCAAAAGATCATTTTCCTCTCCCATTCATGGACCAAATGTTAGAAAGACTAGCAGGAAATGAATATTTCTGTTTTCTAGATGGATTCTCTGGATATTTCCAAATACCAATCGATCAAATGGATCAAGAGAAAACAACATTTACTTGTCCTTTCGGAACCTTTGCGTATCGACGTATGCCCTTTGGCTTATGTAATGCACCTGCTACTTTTCAAAGGTGTATGATAGCAATATTTCATGATATGATTGAAGAATCCGTGGAAGTTTTCATGGATGATTTTTCAGTCTTTGGAAATTCTTTCGATAAATGCCTAAGTAATCTAGATAAAATGCTTCAACGTTGTGAAGACACAAATCTTGTGCTTAATTGGGAAAAATGTCACTTCATGGTCAAAGAAGGTATTGTGCTCGGACATAAAGTGTCAGGAGCAGGACTTGAAGTTGACAAAGCAAAAGTTGATGTAATCTCGAAACTTCCACCACCTACTAATGTGAAAGGCATTAGAAGCTTTTTAGGACATGCCGGATTCTATCGACGATTTATTAAAGATTTCTCAAAAATCGCTCGCCCTTTAACTAAACTTCTAGAAAAGATATTCCCTTTGAATTCGATGACGAATGTCAAAAAGCTTTCGAAACTCTCAAAGAAAAACTCACTTGTACGCCGATTATAATAAGTCCAAATTGGAACTTGCCATTTGAATTAATGTGCGATGCAAGCGATTTTGCCGTCGGAGCTGTCTTAGGACAGAAAGATGGTAGACATTTCCATCCTATCTACTTTGCTAGTAAAACACTCAATGCTGCTCAACAAAACTACACGGTTACTGAAAAAGAACTAATGGCCGTTGTGTTTGCATTCGATAAATTTCGAGCATATCTAGTTCTATCTAAAACTGTGGTCTATACAGATCATTCCGCTCTCAGATATCTGTTTAAAAAGAAAGATGCTAAACCACGTCTTATTCGTTAGATTCTGCTTTTGCAAGAATTCGATATAGAAATCAAAGACAAGAAAGGTGTTGAAAACGTAGCTGCCGATCATTTGTCTCGTTTAGAAAATGAGGATGAAGAAATAGAAATTGAAATAAATGATAATTTTCCAGACAAAACTCTTAATTCAATTAGTTCTCCAGACACGCCTTGGTTCACAGACATTGCAAACTATCTGGCGGGGGACATACTAAGAAAAGGAATGACTCATCAAGAGAAAAGAAAATTCTTCTCAGATATAAAGAAATATTTTTGGGATGAACCATACTTATTCAAAATCTGTCCTGATGGAATAATCCGTAGATGTGTCTCTGGACCTGAAACTCATGCTATTCTTGATAAATGTCACCATGGACCTACCGGTGGACATTATGGTGCTAACGCAACCGCTAAAAAAGTATTCGAATCTGGATTCTATTGGCCAACAATTCTAAAAGAAGCACATACTCTAGTTCACCTTTGCGAATCATNAAAATCTGTCCTGATGGAATAATCCGTAGATGTGTCTCTGGACCTGAAACTCATGCTATTCTTGATAAATGTCACCATGGACCTACCGGTGGACATTATGGTGCTAACGCAACCGCTAAAAAAGTATTCGAATCTGGATTCTATTGGCCAACAATTCTAAAAGAAGCACATACTCTAGTTCACCTTTGCGAATCATGTCAGAAAACTGGAAACATTTCTAAAAGAGATGAAATGCCTATGAATTACATTCAAGTCTGTGAAATTTTTGACATCTGGGGTATAGACTTTATGGGACCATTTCTAAATCATCAAAATTCGAGTATATCTTAGTCGCTGTTGACTATGTCTCAAAATGGGTAGAAGCCCAAGCTCTTCAAACTAATGATGCCAAAGTTGTTATAACATTTCTTAAGAAACTATTCTGTCAATTTGGAATACCCAAAGCTCTAATTAGCGACAGAGGAACTCATTTTTGCAATAAATTAATGGAAAAAGCTATGAAAAGATATGGAGTTAACCATCGGTTCTCTACATCATATCACCCTCAAACTAGTGGTCAAGTTGAAAATACTAACAGAGCTCTTAAAAGAATACTTGAAAAAACAGTTAAAGAAAATCCAGCTGTTTGGTCAAGGAAATTAGATGATGCTCTTTGGGCATTCAGAATTGCTTATAAAACTCCAACTGGAACAACACCATACAAACTCATATCTGGTAAAGCATGCCACCTACCATTTGAATTAGAACACCGTGCATACTGGGCACTTAAAAATTGTAATCTAGATCTTATAGCAGCTGGTGAAAAACGGATGTTTCAACTTCATGAATTAGACTAACTACGCTTTTATGCTTATGAAAACTCTCGTCTTTATAAAGAAAAAACTAAAGTTTGGCATGATCGGAAATTAAAAATGAGAAAAGAATTCAAGAAAGGAGATAAAGTCCTACTTTTTCAATCAAAATTTAAAATCAAACAACCAAAACTTACAAGCCGTTGGGTTGGACCTTACACTGTGAAACACCAATATCCATCCGGATATGTTGAATTATATGGACATGACGATAAAAGTTTTATAGTCAATGGTCACAGGCTTAAACTATATAATGAGGAAGAAAGTTTCAATGATAGAAGGGAAGAATCAACACCATTCTTTCCAATTGACTAATACAAACTAATCACATGAGTCGAGTTATATACTCTGAAATTAGTGCTTGGCGGGAGGCAACCCGTTTTTAACCTATTTTGTTTTATTTCCTTTATATTAAAACTTTGTTTTAAACCACACTGTAAATCTTAAGTGTGGAGGTAAACTAAAACCAAAAATATAAAATATAAAACCTAAAAAAAAAAAAAAAAAACCAAAAATATTTTCCATTTTTGTGTGCTTGTTTTATCTTTTGCAGATTACAATGAAGACCACATTTGGGAAGCACAGCTCTTCATGCTCTCTCATTTGCCCTTGGGAAGTTAATCTCTTATTCTGCTAATATTTTTTCTATTTTATTTTTATTTTTCTTTTTCAGTTATAAACATTGAGGGCAATGTCCAACTTAAGTAGGGGGGGAGTCAAATAGTAAAAATATTATCCCAAAAAAAAATGATTATATGACTAAACCATTTTAAAACTTAAAAATTATATGCTTTTACAAGTTATTAAGGCAAATCCACTTGGATTGACACTATAGCTAGACACAATTTCATCCACCAACAAATGTGAGATTCTTATAAGCCTTTATGAGTGTATATCTGCTACACTTTCTCCAAACATATGTGTGAGCCGACGATTTAAATTAGCTCTAGAACTTGCACTTATTCATCAATAATGAATGCCGCAGTGAGATTGCATTTCTTATGCTTTATAGACAATTTTAGATGATATTGAGGCAAACTTAGGATTTACACCAAAAAGCCATCCTATGAAATCATAATCTAGTTGACTACACTGGTCACTAGTATATTAAAGAAAATAACCTTCTAGCGCTCATTTTTAGTGCTATTGCCACCTAGAACAACATGTTGAGCCTAAGCCTTTTTCCTATTCTTAAACCAAATTGCTTATGCTTGAAAAGAATGAAGGTCGATTGATTATTGCTGCGAAATGAAAATAGTGTGAAAGAAAAGAAAAGTTATAAAAAAAAGAGAAAAAGAAAAGAAAAGAAGTGATTATTATGACGGAATAAAAAGATCCTTGAATATTGATGTGATGCAGCTGTTTAGTTTATCCTTCTACAAATCCTATAAGAAACAACAAAGAAAATTACCCATGCCTTGTTCATGCCTTTAATCCCTAAAGCCAAACCTAAAAAGTCCTCATTGATATCATTGTCTGGTGCTTACGCCTTGTCGGAGTTGTCTTTGTGATTAGTGCAAGCCTATGGTAGCTATTTAGTCGTGTCTATGCATATATTGAGTAAACTAAACCCTATTCGAGTGAATTGTGTGAATCATTTAAAATAATCCTTCGTGAGGTGTTTTTAGTTATGTGTCAATGTCTTTCTAACAAAATAATAAATTTGATAATATATCTCCATGATCACAAAACAAACTTAATTTTCTCGCCTGATTGCTTGAGGCAAGCAATAGCTAAGTGTGGAGGTATTTGATAACGCTCTAATTATACATATTTCTTGAGTATTATNCATTGTCTGGTGCTTACGCCTTGTCGGAGTTGTCTTTGTGATTAGTGCAAGCCTATGGTAGCTATTTAGTCGTGTCTATGCATATATTGAGTAAACTAAACCCTATTCGAGTGAATTGTGTGAATCATTTAAAATAATCCTTCGTGAGGTGTTTTTAGTTATGTGTCAATGTCTTTCTAACAAAATAATAAATTTGATAATATATCTCCATGATCACAAAACAAACTTAATTTTCTCGCCTGATTGCTTGAGGCAAGCAATAGCTAAGTGTGGAGGTATTTGATAACGCTCTAATTATACATATTTCTTGAGTATTATTCTATATGTTTTATGATCATTTTACGTGAACTTTTGGTACTTAATAGCATAAAATGAATGCAGGTTCACTCTTGGATGGTCTGAGCATGAAACACCTAAAAACCTACTATTTCGCCACTTGAAGTGAATAAATAATGAAGTCTTTCATGATTAGCTTATCATGCAAGCCAAGTGCGCGGGTTTTACAATTAAGTGTGCCGCACTTACCTCTCGGTAAAAGGAAGTCAAATAAATAAAAGTACGCCGGTCTTGTAGACTATGTGCGCCGTACTTCCCCTGTATTTATGAAGCTTTGGCGCCAAGAAAATAAGAAAGTGTGCCGCACTCAGAAACTAAGTACGCTGTAATTCGCATACCAGATTGCCTATAAATAGAGATCATTTGCAAGCATTTGAACTCTCCACTCTATAATCAATTTCTCAAAGTTAAGTCCGAAGTAGTACGTGATCTAGAGCCAAGTTACAGGGGTGAACGAATCAGAATAAGGGGTGTTAAATACTTGTTAGTGTCGAATTCTTGGTTACTTGTGACACTTGTGTAATCATTTGATCAATCCAATCTGTATGTCTCTTGTTTATCATTTACTCACTTCTGTTATTATGAACTCATTAGCCATGAGAGGCTAAACCTCTTGTGATTGCTTGGATATGTGAATATAATAAAGCAACTTATGATTATGTTTTGATCTCTACCAATTTCGAGTTTATATTGTGAACTATTTCATTTCTAGTCTTATTACGTTTGCTTATTGAAACTGGTCAAATATAATATGTTGGGATAGGTCGAAAGAACCAACGTGTTAAACGCAATTCTAGGAACTTGTCTGCGTTACTAGTCTTTGAAAGGAGAAATCCACTTAGAAGAATCAATAATAATCTAGACTTGATATGAAATACTATTTCGAGAGAAATCACTTAATGGGTAGATATGAATCTTGAATTGAACCTACGAGTTATGAAATTGCTCTTTTGACGAAAATAGCTTTCTTATAAGTTGTGCTCCTTTATCAAACTGAGATCAAACATAAACATTGTCACTAGATTATCTAAGCTATCCAAGCAATCATTTGTTTTAATATTTGAATTCTTTTTATTTCATATAATCGTTACTTGTCTACTTTTACTAATTGTTATACCGTTTTATTACAGCTAACTATCTAATTCTGATAATCTATTATCACATAATTACTTCCAAAATGCACATCGAGGCACCTCTTACAAGAGATCTTATGATCAGAATGCTAGAACATGGTATGGAGGTAGAACAGGAGAATGATACAGCTCTAATGGTGATTGAATTGTTCATCAAGTGGACAATTTCAGCAGAGGATGATGCATAAATACTGGTATGGTTTAATTATATATATCTTTTGAATAACAAAGTACTTTATTCAAAGTACCGTTATGCAAACAGTACTTTATCAAAGTACTGCTTGAAGTTTTAAACCAGTAAAGTTCTTTATAAGATAGCAATTTTTGTAAATGTGCAAAATACTTTTTGAAGCACAGAATAAAACAGCAACAAAATGTTTTTGGGTCACACATGGTGTTAGTACTTGTACTACACAACAAATGGTATTCAACTCACCATGTTTAATAAACAAGAAAGAGTTTGACTCATCATGAGGGTACGGCTCTGATGTGATTATCAAATCCGTTTTTAGTTGACAATTTACTAAAAATTGTATGGTTTTCAAATCACCATATATGTGATAGTGAAGAGTTGGCTAGCCCACAAGATAATGGCTTGTGGTAAAGGCTGTGGAAAATCCATTCATATGATAATTAGTTCACCATGGTAGTGATTGTACTAAAAGAACTACCTAGTCCAAAAGCAAACGGCTCTTGGTAAAGACTACTCAAATCCGTTGATAGCTGATGATTTGCTAAAAATCATATGGTTATCAATGTACCATGGTTTACTAACCTAAACATTGGCTACTCCAGAGTTAATGGCTTTAGTAAAGAGACATCAAAATCCATTATTTTTCAATGATTCACCTCTCACAGGAGTTAACACACCTGGAAGTGATGAGAATAGTATGAAACTTAAAAGATTTGATGTACCTTATGTCAATATGTTTCTGAGTAGCTGTAAAGATTGTTGCTGATAGTTGCTGATAAAGATTGCTGATGAAGAATTACTTTGATGGTGACTATATAATTACAGTAAAGAAAGATACAATCATTCCTTGAAGTTAAAGATGATATGAATTCAGAGGAAGACAAAGAAACTTGAAATCAAGCAAGTAGAATTCAAGTTAGGGGAGGATTGTTGGGTTATAAAGACAAAGTACTGCTGGAAGATCAAAGTACTGCTTCTCATAAAAGTCAA